>PVKV010008834.1:0-85150 GCA_004027835.1 Alouatta palliata
AAAGGACTGAGCCTTGTGGCTGAGATGACCCAGTCAACTAAACTGAGGTGCACAGCAGTCCACTGGAAACTGCAGATCAACACCTGGGTGTCTCGTGCTCTGGGCTCCGTGTGGCTCAGGTTTAAGAGGAGAGTCAGGAAAATACAATCTGATGTATTGAGCACGAGTGACACTTAAGACAATGCTAGAAGAAAAGCAGACTTGTAACGCGCTTTTCATGGACTTAGGACTTTTTGTTTTTTGAGACAGTCATGCAGTGGCACGATCTCAGCACACTGCAACCTCTGCCTCAGCCTCCCGAGTAGCTGGGATTACAGGTGGTGTCCAGCTGATTTTTTGTATTTTTAGTCGAGATGGGGTTTCACCATTTTGGCCAGGCTAGTCTACAATTCCTGACCTTGTGATCCACCTGCCTCGGCCTCCCAAAGTGCTGGGATTACAGGTGTGAGCCACCATGCTAGGCCAGGAAAGGACTCTTTGTTGTTGGTAACTGTGGGCTCAGGGCAAAGTATTTTTTTCCTAAGAGAAAATTATTTGTAGCATTTTAGAACTGTTAGGTCCTTTGTAGAAATTACATTACCTTGAGGGGTGAAGTTGTCTAGCATCATGCAATGGATAGAAGGTTCTGCAACTGGCTTGAAAAGAAACTTTGAGACAGGGTCTCGTTCTTTCACCCAGGCTCCAGTAGAGTGGCGTGATTGTGGCTAACTGCAGCTTTGAACTCCTGGATTTAAGCAATCCTCCCCCCTCAGCCTCCCAAAGCACTAGGGTCCCAAGCAAGAGCCACCATGCCTGGCCTATTTTTGGCTGGGTGCTGTCCAGAGAGCTCCGAGAATGCACACGTGTGACAGGCTGAGCCTAAAGACGACTGCCCAGGGTCTGCCCTCTTCCAGTGTACAGTGTGCCTGCGCACTACTGCTCCACGTTGCTGCCCACATGTCCCTGCCAGGCAGGGTGTTGGTTGTGATTCGGACACTGAAGGGTCAGACCTGGAAGAGTGGGGGACTGGAGATGAGGTCTCCATAATTTTAGGTGCTGTTCAGAGTTCGTTCAGGTCATAGGACTTGTTCTTTGATCTCACCCTTCCTCGGAATCCTCCAGCTTTCACCTGGAAATCTTTGCAAATGATACCACCTGTTGTGGAGGGTGAGGGATCCTAATGCCCTGCTCTTGGAACCTGAGCCAGGCGAGGCAGCTGCATCTGTCTGCGTGTTTTACCTGTGGAGCTATATAGTTGTTGAGCTTTTTATTGTTTGGCCTTGTTTTATTTATGATAAAAAAGATTTTCCCCTTAACATGATTTAGGAAGATTTTATTTTTTGGATGTTGTCAGAAATTACAGCAATATGTTCATAAATACCTAATTACTACATTCAACAAATAATATTACAATACAATTAATTCAAACAAGTACACTTAGAACAGATTTAATTTCACAGCATCTAAACTGCCCCCAGGGTGACCGAGGCACCGGTGTTCCTCCCTCCCACCTGTGTATGTATGGGTTTACTGTTGTAGAATTCAGCACAGGGTACGTACAAAACACCACCAATGAGCATGGTCTTCCTCAGGTCAAGGCAGAGTTTAAGGAGTTTTTTAGGTTAAGCACTGCATTGAAAAGTTGGGGACAGGCTACTGCAAGTAAGTCAACAGCTTGGTTACTTGAAAGAGTATAGAGACTGCTAAGTGGCTAATACATAGTTTAAAAAGGAACAGAATTGGTTGTGTTGACCATCTCCATCTTGTGGTGGATCCCTGGAATTTTCTACACTTGCGTGAAACGCGTGGCTCAGGGAAAGGGGAGTATCTGGTTTGAAATTCAGCTTAATTTTTGAGATTTGGCAGTATTAGGAGCTACTTGAAGAAAATACCATTCTGCTACAAACGGGGGCTTCCCTGTGTCAGAATCCTTTGCTGCTGCAGGTGTGGGCTCCTTTAGATACTCTGAATTCTCTTGGTACAACCTATCCGAATGTTAGTGCCAATTCAGTGCTTTGTTCCTTTAAGCTTAGAATATAGACAGTGTGGACAATACCGTCGCATATCTGAGACATTGGATTAGGAACATGGTATTTTATGTCACTCAGGCTCTGATTATATGAAACAAGTCGTTTCAATGAGAAACCAGGTAATTTACTATTAGAAGGTATCGTTTTGTGGAGGATAAATGGCAGCTCCCTTCCAGGTAATGTAGGAAGATGGTCAAAGGGACCAAGCTGAGGGCTTCGTGGGCAGTCGGACACACAAGTGGCATAATCTGCTCCAGAGTGGATTTGACGTACTCAACATGAAATGGCTAAACAAAAAGCTTCAGAGATTGCTTGTCAATTTTTAAGCCCAACTGAAAACAGATTTAGATGCTACTGTGTTGAGAATTATCTGAAAGTTAAGTTTTCGAAGTATGAAACAAATTGTCGGATGGGAGAACCGTGACTGGGGACTGTGTCTTAGTGGTGTGCTTTCACTTTTGAGAAATGCTTACCTTTTTCTTCGTTTATTTGTGTTGCCTTACTGCTTTGTATTCTGATTGTCGTATTACTTGAGTAAGAGTACTTGGAGATCACCACAGGAGGTGGAAGGATGGGGAGACGGCAGGAGAGAAGCTCAAGGGCAGGGCAGAAGGCAGCTATTGCTAGCTACAGGGACACTGCTCCCCTCCCCGGGGAGACCTCTTATAGTGTACCACCTGTCCCCTGTGCTGTCACAGAAGAGCCAGCCAAGGGAGTACTCCTTGGATGGTAAGGGATGGACTATGTTTTTATCAGATCTGTTTCCTTTTTACTTCAGCCAAGGCCCTTACCAAAGCTAAGTAGCAAAAGCATCCAGACATCTGTGATGGAGGAGGAGGCCTGAGAGCGGAAGTACTAAGCTGTGACTCCTAAGCCTTCAGACCAGAAACCTCAAGCAGGTTTTTAGTGGAGAAATCCAGTAAGATTTTGTCCCGATTGTTGGTAGCAGACTCCCTCTGAACACCTGTGGAACATGCTGAACTCCCCGTGTCTTTTGTAGGGGGGCCTGTAGCACAGCTCTCCCCGAGTTTTCTTCCAGCTGCTTCTGTGGAGAGCAAGGTGCTTGCTGACTGCTCATAATACTGGTGGTACATTTGTCTGAGTTTGCTAATAACTGGAAGATTGTTGGCAGACTTACAAAGCAAACTGCGGGCGCAGATAAAGTGACAGGCTGCCAGCTGCCAGTAAGGTGTTGTGCACAGCAAGGGCTGGGGCAAGGGCTCGGCTGCTGGGCTTAGCGGTGAGCAGCCAGCACACAGGTCAGGCACCCTGCCCGGAGCTCAGGACTCCACCCCTGCACCAGTCAGTGGGGACTCTGGCCTCTGGTGAGGGCCCACGGGAGCAAGAGATGCCTTTGTGATCTCAACACCATCACCACAAGCAGCAGCTGTGAGGATGACGCGTCCAGTGCTTTGCCTTGGTGTGAGGAGCCCAGTTTCTGGCTGTTCCTGTGCTTGTCCCAGTAAGTTCAAAAAGGAGGGGTTCAGCTCAGACCTTGTTTGCCCTACTTTAGGCTTTTACAAAGCTTTGCATTTAAAGCCTCTAAAGTTCCTATTCTGTACCTGCTCTCAGACATCTTAGAATTCTATCGCAGAAATCATTTCGTTTCTGGAAGGCTTTTAAAAGCCCCCCCCCCATGCGTGCACATGGTTGTCACATACAGGTTCTACAGACTCCCCCCCTCCTCCCTTGATAGCAATGGGTGATATTAGCTTGTCCTGATGCTGGGGGTGGGGAAGGGGGAGTGGAGGAGGTAAGCAGTAGCCATGGCTTTCTATGGTAGCTTCTGGTGCAACCCAAACTAAAAATGAAGTGATCGCATAGGCGCCAGTGGTAAGCTCTTTTACTTTCTTCTGCTTTAATTTTTAAAAACACTTCAATGTCCTGACCAGCAGCAGTACAAACACTAAAAGCAAGGTTTTTTTTTTTTTTTTTTTTGCTCAAAAAAACAAAACAAACAAAACCTCCAAACAGGAAAAACAAACAAAAATCCCCCAAACCACATATTAAAAATGGCAGGCTTTTTATAACAATAGTTAAAGTAATAAAAACATACAAAACTTTGTTTTTTAATATATATACACAGTACAAGGCTGAAGCACCTTTGACTTTTCTCTCAAAATTTATGTCTGTATGAAAACCCCACCCACTGTACTAACAACTGGGTGGGTGTGAAGCTGTGTATCCACAGAGCTCTGTACATGCTCCCCACGGAGTAATAAAAAGGTACCTTCAGTTTGTGAATTCATTTTCTCTTTAGGTAAGAGCTTTTCCAGGGAAAAGCCTTTGGGTTGCTTTGTGTGCTCCTAGGACTTGTTGCTTTGAAGAAAATTTTGCAGGGAAGTAAATGGAACAAATAAGCCCTTTTTACTTACAGTGCACCCAACCTTCTTTTCAGTGAAGCAAGTTTCACTCCTGGGAAGGAATGAGACTCACCCCATTACTGCGGCAAAAGCAGACTTGGCTTGAGGCATAGTAACATGGCAACACAAGAACGAACAGAACCGCTGTGCTCCGCTCATATGCACGGGGGGCTGAAAATCAAGTTTTAGTGTTGGTAATGGAGCCTTCATGTTCAGATTAAAAAACAATGTGGGAGAGGAAGAACTAAAACCGCCTGTAAAAAGAAACTATGGCATCCGACATTGGTTGCTCGCTGAATGACAAAGGTGATTCAGTTGCATTGAAGTCAAGGTGAGTTCATTCTTTTTTTCTGGAGCCTGGAATCCTTTGCTTCATGCATGGCACATTCTCATTTTTTAAGCTTCAAACCTCCCAGTGAAAAATATTAAATATTCAAGGTAATAAAATAGATAATATTTCTATACTATAGGTTCGGCCTAGTGCAAGGGAAACCGTCACCTGGGGTATCCCTTCAGGTAGCCCCTAGGCCAGTGCATTGCAGGCAAGGCAAGGCACTTTCGTAAGTGGTCCAGTTCCGCCTGGAGCCGCTCGCGTTCTGAGACCATCTTCTGTTTCTGATTCCTCAACTCCTGGAGAGAGGGAAATCTGTGTCAAAACCAACCCATTTCCTCTGTAAGAACAAGCATGTGGCACCCAAACGTGGTGGAAGGAAAGGCAATCCCGGCTAGAAAATGTCCTGGCTGGCCGTGGTGGCTCACCTGGAGTTAGTTAGGAGTTCCTGACTCCAGCTTGGGCAACAGAGCAACACTTACAAAGTCCCCCTTCTCAGCCTATGTTCTCTCCCAGGCTCTTCCAGAGTCCTAGAGAATCGGTGTCTTGGCTCAAACTCGGAGTTCTTGCAACCCCCAGACATAAAAACTTTGGGGGGCATCAGAGACCTCCTTCCCAAGCAAGGACAGCTGCTAGAGCAGTCCTGCTAGTGTGGCTGTGAGCTAATGGGTGCTGAGATGGTTTCTGGTGCTTCAGCTTTCCTTCTCTAATACAGTTCCCTGTTACCCTCCCCTAAAGTGCAAATCACAGCAGGGGAGACTGGTACAGGCAATAATTCATTCTGCAAACAGCATCCTTACCCTTCCAAGATCAATATGCTGTACGTTAAAGGTATTTCCCTACTTTTAGCTAAATCCTAGATGATCAACTGGTGCCTGAATTTTCCCTTTTAAAAAAAAAACAAAACAAAACTTGTAGTCTTTAAGAAACAGTGCTCTTGCTGTGGTACCCTGGCTGGAGTGCAGTGGCATGATGATAGCTGACTACCGGATCCTCCTGCCTCAGCCTCCCCAAGTGCTGGGATTATGGGTGTGAGCCATTGCACGCAGTCCAAATTTTGCTCTCATAAGAGCACATTACCTCTCTATAACTTACCTTCATGGGTGCTTTTGAACCCAAACTCAAAAGTCTATGTGTTTTAAGATTTCTGTCCCTTCCCAACTCACCGCCACACTGTGGGAGAGCTGCTCTGCTGTCAGGCTGAGGCTGTAGTGCCGGGCCTCCAGTCGTCTGCATTGCGTCTGTAACACCTGCCGCTCCAGATTTTGCTCTGAAAAGACAAGAGATGGTGATGTATCATCTGTGTACAGGAATCCCAAGGCCTGGTGAGTGCTCTCGTCTTCACATACTGCCCCGCAGAACCCAAAACCCCTTGCCACTACAGCCAGCAAAGGCCACTCCTGTGGGCCACAATGCTCCCAGGCCTTTGAACTGTTAACACTAACACATAAACATCACTAAATGAGATCCAACCCCTGGGAATAAGGACAAAGGAACCAGGACCTAAAGGCCATTATGAAGATGTTTTATGGCCTTAAACTGCATCTTTCAAAAAAAACAGGTTTTCAGTTTAGACTGTTGGAAAAAGGCCACAATAAACTTAGAGCAGAGACTATTTTACTAAATAAATCTGTGTTCTATCAGAAGATACCAGGACTAATTTTAATAGAGTGACTCCAAACTTAAGTCCCTATTTTATGCAGAGTGTTTCAGAGACTGACAAACCGCAGAGGTGAGAACAGTCTGGATAACACAGAACAATAGAAGTAAACGTAAATTACAAATCCAGCAAGGACGGAGCAACAGCCAGAAAAAATCAAATCATCAACAACTCTGCGAACGGGAACTTTCCCTCTCTTACGGGATGCTTTATGGTTTGACGGACAAGGGCCCCACCCGTGCCTGTCTTCGGCAGCACTGCAGTGACAAGACAGGAATTCAAAAGGAAAGAACCAAAACTTGTATTTGCAGAAGGTTTGATCATCTGTAATTCCTATGATCTAAGGAATGACCATAGGTAAAAAAAAAAAAAAATCCTAAAGCTTTGTAAGCTACAGTGGTTTCTGGAAACAACCCCCAAAACCTATGTGATAGCTGAAACTAAATCTAGTCACAAATGATCACAAATCACAATGATTTCATAGTTTGGTACCACATTCACGGACAAGGATGCCCACCAAGTCCATAAATACAGTGCAACTGAAAGGCCTAACTGGACACTCTGAGACGGGAACAGAAGGCGATCCTAAAATCTCTGGGGGAAAGCAATGGCCCAGGAACTGCTGAACAGTAGCTTAGAGGAAATGGGTTCAGGATAGGTCATGCCCCACCCCGTAGGTATAGGAGTGAGGCAGGGAAGAACAACTGCTTGTCTGGGTGGGAAAGATAGTTAAGATTTCTACCTTACTCTACACACGAATTCTCACAGAACAGGAAAAAGCTGAGCTCACAGAAAAACAGCCTTACAGCCTTGGGGTGTGGAAAGAATTCTCAACACCACAAAACCAGAAAAGATGGTAATATTTCATCCCAGGAGAACACTTTTCCAAAGTGAGTTCTGGCAAGAGACAAAAGAAAAAACTACTTTTCAAACTATTTGAAAAGACTGACATTCATAATCAAGTGCTTATATTGGCAACACTGTAATACATGATGATAAAAAGTCATCTAGGATATGCTAATAAATCACTTGTAGGCGGCTGCACCCTTGCCCAGCAGTGCCCATGCAGAAAGGATGGTGAGTGCAAAATGAAGGCTGGGCACCTCTGGGCCAAACCAAATGGGCCTTGGCAATACCCTAGGGTAACTGAGGCATAGAGGCAGGAGGTGGGCTGCTGTCTACAGAAGGATCAAACAGTGCAGCAGCTAGTTTCATCGTTCTACTCCCTGGCAGAGGAGATGTGGTGGAGTCTGCCTGATGCCATGGCTTCCTGTGGTGGGGGGGGTTGCCATGTACATTCCCAGGGGGAATCAAAACATCCTGGGTATTCTGAGAGGCAGCGAGCCTTCGACTAAGCCTTTGCCAGGAGCCTGTCTCCCCCGGCATAGCGCCTGGCTAAAGTAAAGGTAGCTGAAAACGTAAACGTGACTGGTACCTACTGGCCCCAGAGAAATCCTTGCAGCCAGGCAGGAGGCATGCTCAAACAGTGACCAGGCCTAGCTGCTGGAGCTCAGCAAATCAGCCAACTACGTCATTTGTCAGGGCCCTTACATGAAGCTGAGGCCGACATCCACACGGATGCTGGGTCTCCGAGAGCAGGGCCCACATGAAGAATGACAGGTGCCACCAAAGTTGGCATCTTGGTGCTTAATGCCCCAGTAAGACTGGCCTCAGGATCCACCATGGGGCATCAGCACTACCAGAGCCGGAAGAACCTTCCAGTATTTATATCTCCTGTGCCTCAGGATGCAGGAACAGTCCCCAGGGTTGCAGCAGTCTGCATGAACTTGTCACTCAGCTTCCTTTCCAAAGGTCCTTCACCCGCTCCCCTCTTCTCTACCACCCCCATACCTTCGATGTGTTCCTGGTAAGCTTCAAAAACGGCCTCAATCCCTTGCCACTTGCGCCTCGGGCCTTCCTCCTCCTCTTCTCCATCTTCATCCTCTTCCTCCTCCTCCTCCGAGTCCCGGTCCACCTCCTGCGTTGGGGGGCCCTTCCTTGAAGCGGGCAGCTCCTGCTGCCCATTGTGCTGGGGTGGAGGGGCGCGGCTGGAGGACTGCAGCTCGGGAATGTTGTAGTGGACAGATGCGTCGACCTTATGGTTCTGCTCTGCGGATAGCACAGCCACGCTCCCTGCAGAAGGGACAGGGCTTGCGTTAGTGTGTTGGGGGTAGGGACACAGGGTGATGTCTCGGAAGGCAGCTCTGTCCTGCCTTTGCCGCAGAGTCGGCATGACTGCAGGTCTCCAGAGACGAACATGACACTGGAATCTAGCCAAAGGCCTCTGGGCCACAGACCCAGGGTAACAAGGCCTGAGATGGCGCAGCTCTGAGTACCAGTCCATCCTGGTACGTGGACCATTTCGGTGAAATTCATCTCTGAGCCTCCAGTTTTTTTCTTCTGGAGACAGTCTCACTCTGTCACCCAGGCTGGAGTGTAGGCCCTCCTGTAAATACCAAAAGCCAAGTAGGTTCAAGTCCCTAACGTAAAATGGCATAGTACCCGAATAGAGCCTACCCGGATACGACCTAACACCCAGTATACTGCCTACACTGGTACCTGGAGTACTTGTAATACCTAATATATTGCCTGGACTTCACCTGATTTTGCATGGATTCAATGTAATACCTGGTGCTTGGCAAATTCAAGTTTTGCTTTTGGAACATTGTAGAATTCCACCCCACCCACAAATATTTCAAATCTGAAGTTGGTTGAATCCAAACACGTGGAACCCATGGATCCAGAGGGCTGGAGGTGACATCTTTACATACCCCCAGGAAGGAAGGGAATCTCTACCCTGAGGAGTAGCGGCCATCTGAATCTAGTCAAACATTCTGTCTTGAAAAACACGATTGTTTCAAATGAATGCTGGTAAAAATCCAATCACACACTCTTCCTGCCTTTGGGGGACCTTTTTTAATCGCAGCAAAAACCAGTGCCTGCCGCTGTCCTCTGCGTTATGTCTCGGGGACCGATGCACCCCTACTCAGCACGGCGTCAGCGCTAGCGCCTGAAAACGCTTTTTACCTACAAGTTCAGCTTTTACAGCGGGGAGTAAAAAAAACAAACATGGTTTTGGCATGGTAACAACATCATTGTCTTCTGGTGATTGGAGTTTATAAAAATTGGTGCCCACGGCTGAGTAGCTGTGGCCGCTCAGGGACTCTGGCCAGCCTCAACCACAGGCGGGAGCTGAGTGAGGACTGGCAGCCTTATTACCTTTATGCTTCTGCAGGGCCTTCTGGGTGGACTGCAGCACTGACTCGTGGAACTGATGTGCAAACTCTTCCGCCACAAAGGGCTCCCACGGCTTGCTCTTCCCGTTGGTGCTGTGGGACAGCGGCACAGGAATGTCCTTGGGTGCAGCACCCCGGATATAGTGAAGCATGCTCAGGCTCTTCTTGCCTCCAGGGGTCTCACTCAGCCTGGCCTTCTCTGCACTGGCAGGAGCTAGCTCCTGCACTCTTGACAGCTCCTGGGGCCGGACCTGTTCCAGCTTCCCAGGCTCCGCGGCCTTTGGGACGTCAGACAAGGAAGCAGCAACACCACCTGGCTTCTCCACGTCCAGAGAGGCTTGCTGCGTGGCTGGTTCTTTTAGAGACAGAAAGCAAAGGAAAACGTTAAGAGATGCAAATTAACAGGCTGAGGGTCGAGCACGCAGATCCCGGTCTCTAGAGCTTACTCGTAAAAGACCTAGTGCAAAGAACCGACACCCGGGGAACATGGAACCGCCGCGCATGTGGCTCCGCTCTGAAGACAGGGGTGTTTGCTGGCAAGTCCATCCTTGAAAGATATCCCAAGAAGTAAGAAACAGCTCCGCGGGAAGCAGCAAGTCCCCCAGCCACGGGACTGGGAGGGAGGGATTCACTCCAACCAGACGAGACACTGCGTGAGGAGCCGAGAACTGGGATGAACTATAAAGATTCCGTGCGACACTGGACAGGACAGAGGTCGCTCAATTAGAGATGTAAGAAGAGGAAAGGGGAGGCAGGAGGTGCTGGCGGGGCCCAGAGGGCAGAGCGAGCAAGACGAAGATGAGGGAGGAATGCCAGGGCAGGCCGGCCAGTGGCGGGACCAGGGCGCAGGCACGGAGCCTGGAGCACACCCGCCCTCCTGGGATGGGGCCACTGGAGTGGGCTCCGTGTGACCTTCTGTGCTGTAACTGAGGGACAGGTTACTCCCACTACACTGGACCTCACACAGAGCTCCACAGAAGCCAGATCCTCCCCTCAACTCTGAGCCCCCCTTCAAACTGATGTTCTGTCCCCAGGACCGTCACAACTGTGCAAGGATGGTACACTTGTGCAAGAAGAATGGCAGAAGACAGTCTGCAGGAGGCCACTTTCACAAAGATGAGGACCTCAAGCGGTCGCCTCCGAGCCAGGGCAGCCCTCGGGATGATCCTGGGTGGTGGCAGGTGGGGCTATCCTTCCCTTACCACTCAGGGAGACGGCAGGACTGTCCCTCGGAGAGTTTGTCAAGGAGCCGGCCACTGCTGCTGACAGTGCCTTCTGCTTCATGGCACGGAGCATTTCAACAAGTCTCTCTTTGTCTATGGGAAAAGCAGCCTGAGATTAACGAGCCAGTTGCATCATTTTTTTTGGAGGGAAAGATGGTGGGATTCTAGCAGAGCCTTGATGGGCAGGTAAAGTGCTAAAGCCAGAAAAACGAAAAGCAGGTGCAACGGGGCAGGCCCGGTTTAAGAGAAGGCACCATGTTACAGCGAGCCCAGACTAACACGCATCCACTATGCAGTCTTAGATATGCTCCAAAGACAGCTGTCTGTGCAGTGATTACACCTCTATGAAACACTGCCCACGGACCTCAGTGGTGATGTGTGAGGATGTATTTTATTTCAAGTCAGAAAAGGTGGCCGCAACCAGGAAATGCCCCAAAGGCCTAGGCCTGGCCTCTGAGGCAGGGTGCCTTCTCCTGGCCCGCTCCCTGGCACTCAAGCACACCCCTATCCTACTTCCACTTCCTGAGAAGGAAAGATGACCCCCTGCTGTTACACACAGCAGATTCTGGTGTCACACGGCCCTTGCTGACTCTGACACTTAAGGACTACATTGCCCTAAATTTTTTTCCTCTAAAAATTCAGCCACGTCAAAAGATGCTTTGTATCTAGGACTTGGGGCTGGCAAGCAACACAGCAGCAGCCCGCTAAGAGAAAGAAGAACGCCTCCTGACTGGCACAAAGCAGAAAGCAAACCGCTGCACCCTGACAAACACCTTGAAGCAGCTAACGGATCAACAAGTAACTCTGCTTTCCTTCCACTTTCTCCCAGAGAGGAGGCCAGGGGTCCCGGAGGACTTGGAGGCTCGCCAAGGGGCAGGGCCAGGAACGTCATCATGCGGGCACCCGCCAGCCTGCGTTGCAGGCCAAGGAAGCTAAAACAGTAAGTGGGGGTTGTTGCTGCGCTGTCTCTGCTGTGTGGACTCCAGCCCAGAGGATCTGTCCCAATGTGGCCCTGTGTGGCCAGACCGAACTGGAAGCATCTTTCAAGGCAAGCCATCTGCTCAGTATGTGCTGCCCTGCCTGGCCGGCTTCCCCAGGCCGCCAGCCACCAAGACACAGTGCCCAGCTGACCACCTAAGTAGTCCAGCAAGAGGAAAAGCCTGCAGCAAGATGAACCTGGACGCCTGGCACCTCCCCTCATGCCTTGTGCAGTCACTGGCACACTCGGGTCAGAGCGCCTTCTCGGGCGCCGGGAGATGGATGAGTGACAAGGGTAGTCCTCAGCTCAGGACAGTGGGGGTCTCCGAGCAAAGCCCGCCAGGTAAGGGCTGCCGCGCAGGGCTTCCATGAGCAGAGGCTGTTCCCAGGAGCTGGGAAGAGTGAAGGGGCAGCCTCCAGCCGAGTGATCCCAGATCCTGCCTGGCATCTTCTACTTCAGAAACCCACGCCCACCTCACTGAACCCCCACCTTCCTACGCCGGGGAGGCCCCACCTTTCCTCTTCTCAGCACTAATGTGTGTCAGATTGAAGATGGTGAGGAACTTCTTCTTCTCTTCGAAGTTGGGACTGTTGTTCATCTCGTCAGGGCTGTAGCGGGTGGACAGCGCCAGTCTCGGCGAAGGCGTCTGCCGCTTGCTCTGAATTGTGGGGGGCGACGGGCTTCTCTCTCTCAACATCCGCCGCCGCTTCCTCCGCTTCTGAGCCACCAGTTCCTCCTTCTGCTGTTGGGTGGTCAAGCCAAAAAGTTGCAAAAACTCTAGCTTCTAGATTGGGAAAGAAAACAAAGGAGTTGGAAGCCACTGGCAGCAGTATTCTTTCACTGTCCCGGGGTCCCCTCCTGGGCTCCTCGAAGTCTGTGTGCCATGGCTGGCTGTGCCTGGCTACAGAGGAGCTTGGTGGAACGAACCCCGCCAGGACTTCTGGAGGAACCTAGAACCAGTGGGAGGGGGCTGCAGAGTGTGGAAGCTGGGAGGTGGGCACTGATGCGGGGACCCAGCCCAGCCCAGAGCGCGTCTGTGGGGAGGAGAGCCCAGTACCTCGGAGGACGTGTCCAGTTTGAGGGGCGGCTGCTCGGCCACGCAGCGGAGGTGGGCCCTGACCTCCTCCTCATCGCTCTCGTCGTAAGAGTCATCGAGGTCGTAGTAGTACCCTGATGAAAAATGGTTGTTTTCAGCTGGACGAAGAGCCTTCATCTGTCCAGTGGACATGCCCTCAAGGCACATGACTGCAGCCCACCCATCAGGCCTACTGGCACCTGAACACCCCGAAGGCCACTCCCTTTCCACCCAGGTGGAAGCCATCACTAACCCAGTACTAGGGCTCTGGGTGACCGAAGGCACCAGGCTTCCCTGGGATCCACGGCCCTCAGAGGCCTCCAGGTGGCTGGGCGGCCCCCTGGGCTGGCAAGACCTCCCTCCTCCCCCTGGCAGGGACCATCCATCAAACAGGCCTGGAGCCGTGTCCACGGCATCCTAGTGATGCCTGTACGAATGCACTACCCCCTGCTGTGGCTGTCTGGGTCCGACCCTAGAGGGGACAGGCACACAGGCTCCTGCTCTCAAAGACACAGAAAACAATAGCAGAGCCCCTGCCCAGGGGCACTGGGGTAGCCCCCTCCTCCTTTCCAAAGTGAGTAGGGGAGAGAAGCCTAGCTGGGCCCTCCATCCAGCCTTCCCCCAGCCCGGAAGACGGCCTGTGCCCCAGCTTCTAGTGAAGGGGCGGCTGAGCTCGGCACGGGACGGGACCGAGTATCCAGCAGTAGGAAAGAGACGGGGCTGCAGCCCTGCTCTTTCCTCACACCCAAGCCTGCCGGATGCTCTTCCTGGCTCGCTCAGGGAGTGCTGGCTGAGGACTCCTCGACCCAAGCAGAAATGGGAATGAAGAGCCTGACCTCCTGCCCTGACCCGGGACAGTGCCAGCTGCCACCTCCTCCCCGCCCTGGCCCACCTGCTGCAGGCAGCCCCGGATGTGGAGCCCCTGCTGGGCCCAGACCGGCGCTCCTGTTAGGCTGCGCTATTAATATTTAAAACCATCTTATTAGTCTCCGCTCATCACTTATTCATCGTGCATGTCTGCAGAACTGTCTTTACAGGCAGGCTTTGATTTGGCTTTTTGGGACAATTTGCACGGAGGCAGGACAGGCATGGGGCCTAGGGTCTGTCTCCCCTACAGGGGTGTCAAGCTGCTACACAGAAGCCAGTCTGCTTGCCACCTGGGGCCTGGGACTACCCCAGGCGGAAAGCAGGAGGGGCGGGTGGCTGGCACGCAGGCTCCCCCTCCCCACTGTGTGGCTCCCCCTGAGCAGGTTACGGCCCTCGGGGTGGCAGACCTTTCTCCTGGGCCTCCCGCCGCCTGCGCTCCTCCAGGTCCAGCTTGCTGACCAGCCTCCGGCGCTGCTGCAGGAACTCATCGTAGATGTAGGCAGGGTCAGGGCCCCGTGCTGCTGGGGGCCGGTAGGGCGAGCCAGGCTTCAGGGGTCCGCTGAGCTCCCCAAAGGTGGCTGCCTGTGGGAGGGAGGCCCGCTGCTGACCCAGGATGGTCTGGGTGGACTTCTCGAGCTCAGCGAGGAAGGGCCCAGGCCCGGGTGGGAAGGTCTGGTGTTCCAGGGTTCCTCCCTCTCGTGGTGGTGGTGGTGGTGGTGGTTGGTACTTGTCCAGGGGGGCAGGCTCACGCTTCCGTGGCCCCTCTTCCGCTTTCTCCGGGCAGAAGACCCGCTCCACCTTCACCAGTGGCACGGCTGCCTGGCGGCTAGGCTCAAATGCAGCTGGGTGGCTGTGCAGAGGGTGGTTCTCAGGGCGCCGCGTCTCCAAGGTGTTGTCCATCAGGGACACGGGGTTCCAGAGGGCTGTAGGTGCAGCATGGAGCTGGGGCTTGGGCGAAATCAGAGGTGGTGGCCCCCCAAAGTGCTGCGGAGGGTCACGGCCACCTGGCTCGTGACGGTTGGGTCCTGGCCTAGGGAGTGAGACCAACCTGTCAGTGAGGGAGAAAAGACCCCTCAGCCCCCCACGGGCTTCCCCAGCAGCCTGTGCACCTAAGATGACCCAGATGGCACAGCCCCATAGAGAGCCGCCGCCAGCAGGGCTGCAGGGAGAGGGCACACACCCCACCCCAAGGACCATGTTTTCCGTCCTCCATTTTCTCTTCCTTTGCTTTTTTTTTGAGATGGAGTTTTGCTGTTATCACCCAGGCTGAAGTGCAGTGGTGTGATGTCAACTCACTGCAACCTCCGCCTCCCGGGTTCAAGTGATTCTCCTGCCTCAGCCTCCCGAGTAGCTGGGATTATAGGTGTGTGCCAGCACACCCTGCTCGTTTTTTCCATTTTTAGTAGAGATGAGGTTTCACTATGTTGGCCAGGCTGGTCTCGAACACTGACCTCAAGTGATCCACCTGCCTCAGCCTCCCAAAGTGCTGGGATTACAGGAGTGAGCCACCAGGCCCGGCCCTCCATTTCCTCTTTTAACACCCATGGCAGGTATGTTCAGGCCGCTCCAAGAGGACAGGGAGGCTCTAAGCCTACATTGTGGACCCGCTCGGGCCCAGGACAGACCCAACTGTGCTCAAGTTTCCCACCCTGCTTGTGCAAATCCCCCCAAGGGCAAGCGTCATCCTCACTTTCCATGGGAAATCCACTCTATGCTAGGCTGTGGCCCTGCCACCAGTACCTTCCTCCTGCTGTGCCTTATAGGGGCAGGCTGGCCATGTGCACAGGGACAGGGCTCTTCCCTCCCCACTGCCCTTGCAGGCAGCCACGAGCCACAACCTTCCAGTGCCTGCCCAGCCCAACCCAGAGCCAAAACCAACAGTGAAGTGCCAGGATGAGGCCTGTGCCGAGACTGCCCCGCAGTGGCCCCGTTACAACTGCAGCGACCCCAAGTGGCCGGTGGCAGAGGCCGGAAACAGTGTCTTCAAAGACCCAGACTAAGGCCTGCTGAGGCAGGGAGGGAGGAGGGGATTTCCATTAAACAAGAAGCTGCCCCTTATAGTTGCACTAAATGACTTGTTTCCTCAGTGCATTTAAAACAAGATTTAATCTATTCAAAGGGCTATTTTTAGTATTGTTTTTCCAAAGTTTATCTTTTCATTTTTTTTTAAAGAGATGGGTCTCGCTGTATTGCCCAGGGTAAAGCAAAGTGGCTATTTACAGGTGCAGGCCCACTACTGATCAGCACGGGAGTTTTGACATGCTCCATTTCCAACCTGGGCGGTTCACCTGTCCTTCACCGGGCAGCCTGGTGGCCCTCTGCTCCTGGGAGGTCACTGCACTGGTGCTGGACTTGCCTTGGATACCCAGTAGGTAACAGCGCACTACTGCCCCAAACCCGAGCCCAAGCGATCCTCCCACCTCAGCCTCCAGAGCAGCTGGGTCTACAGGCACGTGTCACTCTGCCTGTCTTTCTTTTTTGTAAAGGAAGATAAACTCACAGGATGTTTGCAACAATACTCCCCACTGACCGTGCACAAGGCTTGAGGGGAAGGAAGGGACAGAGGCCATGGCAGACACCTGGCCAGGCTGCCCCGGTGCCGTTTAAACACAGCCACCAAGGCCCTCCCTAGTAATTCCAGACTCAAGGCTGGGGACAGATCCGGTGCTGCGCCTCTCTCAGGAGAATACAACAGGGAAGCACGGGAAGAAACCCTGTCCTGAAGTAAACAGCAAAGGAATCAAAACTGCAGGAGAATAAATCCTGCACATGCCACACCAAGCACCGGACACTTTTCCAGCATGGAACATGAGGCCCTGTGAGGACCCCAGTTCAGCTTGCTGTAAGGTCGTATGTGCAGCCGGCCACAGGAGAACCTCCACAGCCAGGGGAGGCCTGGGCCCTGCTTCCCACCATGCCCAGGTCCAAATGGGGCAGCTGCCCTGGCTGGAAGCACTCTATGGGTGGGCAAAGTCATGACACCTGTACTCGGGCCCTGCGGAGCTCCAAGGAAGAAGATGCCTGCAAAAGTCAGGGCACCCCCATGTTATCACACCACGCCAGTGGGGAGCTGGTTGCCTTGAGTCCTGTGGGAAGCAGGCAAGGCTGAGCCTGAGAGGCCTCGGGGATGGGGGCTGGGAGAGGCTGAGAGGCAGAGGGACAGTCGGCAGAAGGGGCCTGACTCCCTTCAGCCATGCTGGACAGGATGAGCCACAGGGAGACTGCGGTGGGCCCGGTGACAGTCATCCCTGATCAGCAGCGTGCATTTCCTCGCTGCTTTACTGGGAAACACAGGCAAATGGAAGGGAGGGCAGATTTTACATAGCAGCACACTCCCGTCCCAGAGCCGGAGGGTTTCTTATTCCACGACAGCACCATGGCCCTGCGAGCTGGAAAGAGGCTCAGAAAACACCTCACTCTCCTCAGGTGAGGAAACTGAAGCTCAGGGAACAGAAGCAGTGTCTCTAGGTCCCAGAGCTAGAGAAGCCTGGCAGGTCATCCCCACCCACTCTTGCTGAGAGTGCTCACCAGGGCAAGCAGGAGCAGGCAGGCCCGGGAGCACTCGGGCCCAGCTCGTAAGACTTGTGTCTGCAGCTGGGGTCCCAGGCACCGCCACAAAGCCTCCTGGGAATAAAGGGCTAGAAAATGGGCATTATCTTATTAATACAAAAGCAATAAAACTCATTTTTTCCTTAAAACCAAAAGCTGTCCGCTTCTCTTTAAAAAAAAAAAAAAAAAAACCCAGTCTCAAAAGCAGAGGAGCATCGAGAGAATAGGTATTATGAGTAATTAAAGCTTCCACCTTGCGCTCTCAGCTGTGAATGGCCTCCTGGGAACAGGGCCAGGCGGCATGGGCAGGGCCCTGGCTCTCAACATGGACCTGACTGGTCTCCTTACTTACTGGTGGGGATACCTCTGAGCAACCATTTTCCTCCTCAGTCTCAGCTTCCCCACAGGCAAGACAGGCATTGTAACATGAACATGAAAGAGCAGAAATGAAAGAGGCAGGCAGAAATGCTGGGGCGGGACGTCGGGCAAACAGCAGGTGCTCAATACACACTGAACAAATCTGAACATGAAGGCTCATCCCTCCTTCCCTCCCCTGGCTCACACATGCGAGTCCCCGCTGCCCGGGGCCTACCTGGTGGTGCTCTCGGGCCTGTGCTCCGCCTCTGCAGGTACTGGGGGCCGGCCCATGTCCAGGTGCTGCTCCAGCACCTGCTGCCGGAACTCGGACACCTGAGACTGCCGATCCTCCTTCTCCTGCCGCAGCCGCCGCTGCCGCGCCAGCCACTTCTCCTCCTCGTTGGTGCGCTGGATCAGCAGGGCCGTGGCAGCACTGCTGCTCGGCAGAGAGAAGATGCCGTGGTTGGAGATGAGGCTGGGCACCGTGTGGTGTGGGGTGGGCACCGGATGCAAGGGGTGCTGCACGGGCTTGGGCGCCTGCAGGCCGGCATCCTTCAGCTTCTCTGTGGGGGGAAACACGGTCAGGCAGGGTCTCAGCCACGGGGGCCATCATACTCCATCCCCCGCCTCTCTCACCCCACTGCCCAGAGAAACCAAAGCACTTCCAAAGGGTTCTTCCCACAGCCAGAACCAAGAGATTCCAGAGGGCCTTATGGGAGCTTTCAGGAAGCATGCCTTGTCCCTAGAAGGAGGCGCTCCATGGCTGGCTGGCTGGCACACACTGGCTGGCTGGCTCACACTGGCTCAAAGAGCAGACTGTTAAATTTTCAGGAAACATGCAAAAGCCGGTTGTTATTACTAACCAACTATCTGTAAACTGAACAGGAACATAAATTATATTACAATTAACAAAGCACTCAAAACTTATCCCTTCCTAATACCCTGGCTACATTTCACTCGTGGAGTCCCTATAGCCCGTGTCTGTATCGCGTGCCCAAGTGCCTCTGTTCCCTACTTTGTGTTCAGCTACGCCAGACTTTTAGGGTGAACTCAGCAGGTGAGCATTTACACCATGGCAACCGGCACGTGCTGCAGATTGGAGCTCCTCCCCATGGGTGGCTGAGACCTCGGCCAGCACAGCCCACCTGTGCCCACGTACCTGCTCGGGTTGGGGTCAGCTGCTCCGAGGGCTTGCCCCGCTCCTCAGTGGCATGGCCACGCAGCCCATGTAGCTCAGCCACAGGCAGGAAGGCGGGCTCCAGGGCCTTGGCGGCCAGCAGCTCCTTCTCCCGGGCCCGCTGCTCCCGTTGGCGCTCCAGCTCCCGCTCCCGCTCCTTCTCACGCTCCCGCTCCTTCTCCTGCTCACGCTCCTTCTCACGTTCACGCTCACGCTCCTTCTCCCGTTCGCGGTCAGCCTCGCGCTCACGCTCACGCTCCCTCTCCCGCCTCAGCTCCTCATCCATCTGCAGCCTGCAGTGTGTGGGAAGAGTTGGGGCTCTGCTACGCCAGGAGCAAGAGGGGGACCTGGGGAAGGCCCTTCAAAAGCACGCCCAGGAATGAGCCAGGGCACCGATCCAAATCCTACGGGAGGTGAGCAGCTTCTCCCCCACTTTTGCTGGTGCAGAAGGAACTTAAGGTCCATACAATCAAAGCGGCTTACAAAACCCCCAAGCGCCCCCCGAGAGTGCCTCGGCCTGTGGGCTTACGGCAGGAGACTACGGCTGCCAAGACAGGCGCTATTTCAGAGCGCAGAGCCCCAACCATCAATGTCCCATTTGGCAAGTGGACAAACTGAGGACAGGCACAGCCCAGGACCCCAGTCAGGCTCCAGCCCAGGCTTTCTACCTCACTGCCATCTAGGGACAGGGAGGGTAGAGGGGCTCCCCAGGCTGGGACACACTTACCTCTCCGCACTGAGGCCGGACATGCGCTCCGAGTGCAGCGCCGCCAGGGATGAGTGGGAGAGCTCGGGTGGGTAGCGGACCCCAGAGAGGTGGAGGTGCATCGCTGATGGGTGCAGTGGGGGCAGGGAGCCGGGGGTGGGGATGGGGTAGAACGGGGATCTCAGGGCGGACAGGCAGTAGGAGTCATCCATCCTGTGTGGAGAAGACACGGCCGTGAGCACCAAACTCTAAAACCAAGGGGAAGACCCAGCCCTATCAACAGGTGCACCTTGGCCAGGTACGCACACCTGCCTGACTGTGGGGAATGTGGCAAAATGGCTGGAGGTGAAGGCCACACCTGCTGTTAGCCTCAAAGCCCCTTAATGCCAGAAGCCGCTGGGCGCCGACAGCTTGGGGATCCACAGCGCTACTTGCCACCTCCCTCAGCTCAGAGCGAGCAAGCGTACAGGCCCTTCTGAAGCCGGCCAGCAGGCTGGGCTGCCCTGATGTGGGGTGGTCCACGTCGTGACTACACGCCCCTCTGGCTAGGATGTGTGGAGCTTCTCCATGGACCCAGGCTCTCCCACCACACGGCCAAGCAGCACCCCTCCCACAGGCAAAGCCCTGCTCTCAACAGTGACGGCGCAGTCACCAAGGGGACTATCCACCAGTGGGCCATCAGGACTGAATTTGAGCTCAAAGCTGGGGACAATTTCGGGGGCCGCTCTAGATGCTCCCCTGGGAGCCTGGCCTCCAGACTGTAAGAAACACCTTCCCGCCAGGTTCCGTCTTGCCAGAAACAGACTAGCGCCTGGACGAGAGGGCACGCGGGGTCCGCCTCACCTGAAGGCCGGATGGGGGAAGGGGTGCGGGGCCAGGTAGCTGGGGTGGTAGTAGGCTGCGGCGGTGGCCGGGTCCAGGCCGAGGGGAGGCAGTGAGGATACGCGGAGATCGTCAGTGGTGTGGTACGGCCGGAAGCTTCTCAGGTAGTCCTCGGTCATGGTGCTGGGGGGCACCACATGGTGCACAGGCCGCTGGAGGCTGCAGGCCGGGACATTGGGCAAGGTGGGAACAGGTGAGCGGAGACCTGCTCCTGTTGGGGGGATGGCTAACCTCCCGGCATCCCCCCGGCCGCTCAGCCGGCACCCAGACTCCTGGCACCCAGAACCAGAACAGTGCTGAAGCAGGGTGGGGAGGGTGCTGCCATCACCAGCTCAGCATGGAGGGGCACAGACAGGGCTGCAGCCCCGGGGCTGAGTGGCTGCAGAGGCTGATGACCCTCTGGCGGGCCCAGCCTCACCTGGTGCAGACCGCAGGCTGCCTGGGCACCCAGACCCCGAACAGTGTGTCCCCGCCTGGCTGCCTCACAAAGCCCCCACTGGCCAACTTACTTGAGTGGCGGGAAGCGGGAATCCTGCACAACCGAGCTGGGGGAGAGGCCGAAGGGGTAGGGGGTGCTGAGCAGGTGCGAGGGGATGGCTGGGCCCCCTGCCTTCTCCTGGGGGAGCGGGGGCTCCACAATGAGGCGTTCTCGACCACCACTGCTGCTCCTGGAGCCGGCGTCCTGCAGAGGAGAGTGTCCGGTCAGAGCAGGAGCTGGTACAGGCCACTGCACACAGGACAGAGCCAGGTCCTCCTGACTCATGGAAAGGCTCTAGATTTAGTTCAGGTTCTAGAAACATCCTTTCCCTAAGGCTTTCTACACAAAACGTGGTGCAGGTGGTGTGGGAGGTAGAACCGTAGGAACGGGACATGGCTCGCCAGGTATGGGGTGAGGCCCATCTTGGGGCCTTCCTGTCCCCCTCCCTGGGCCTCCTCAGGCCAGTGGGAAGAAGTAGAACTCCCCCCACCGAGAACCACAGCGTGCACAGGTGATACATGCGGGGCGCGACAGGAGTTCCTGCCTCCTACCCGTCCTGGTGCCTACACCCGGGGAAGCGGACACTGTTGGCACCTAGCACGCTGTGAAGTGAGTGCCGTCATGTAGCCAAGATGTCAGCTGTGCCAGCAGCTGCCCACCCCCATCTCAGACGTCCTGGCCCCTGGTGCCCATGTGGAGGGCAGGGGCCATAGGAAGCTGGCACTGCTCCCTAGCTGAAGGTGCTGGTCTGCTCCCAGCCAACTCCTGGGGTGGCCCTGGCCCTGGTGCCCAGCTGAATAGGCAGCAGCTGAGCCTTAACTGGCCTGCACTCGACCTTCACACACTCGGTGGGAAAGGGAAGGCCACAGCTCACCTGTCCTAGGCTCCTGGACAGAGAATGGCCCTGGGCCTGGCTGGGCAAGGTGGCCCAGGGGACTCAGATGAGGAGTCTGCTCCAGGCACAAAGCAGGAGGAGGTGGCGGCCCAAGGCCTACCTTCCCGGCTGAGGTCCCCACCAAGTTCAAGAATGGGCCGTGCCACCCCTAGCCACTCGGAAGGCCATCCCTCAGACCTATCCATGCAGAATCCAGCCCAGAGAAACCAGAGTGTGAAAAGCCTTGCTTCTTCCTGTTATTCGTGTACTAAGCAGGGGCGGGGCAAGGCTCAGGGTGGCCCAGACAGGGGCTGCGCTGTGGACTCCAGGCTGCCAGCCCAGGCGTCACTCTGTTACCGGGGCAGCCGCTCTCAGCCCTAGCGCCTTCCCCATGTGGGGTCAAGGCCCACCCTGACCTGGCGGTATCCTGAGAGCCATGGCCACGCTGGCCCCCCTGAGCTTCCCTGCCCTTCCTCACATCCCATGTGGCCACATCAGGGTAACGAATGCTGATCAGCAGGCAGTGCTCCGCTCTGCCTCCCTGAGCCACAAAATGCCAAATACCCGGAAAACAAGGGGCCTGTGACTGTCTTCCCACCAAATTGGCAGGAGTGACGGTGCAGGGCTCTGAGACCTGTCCCAGCACGGAGAGGCATCTGCCTCCCAGAAGCCGAGCTGTGTCCCTGACCCGCCAGCCCCTCTTCCTGGCCTATCCATCTTCATGGTGGCAGACAGTGACCCAGCAGTGGCACATGGCACCAGCACAGAGGCAGCACAGCCAGGCCTGGCCAGCGCCTCCCGAGCTCCATCCTCCAGGAGACAGGCAGCGAGGATTGATTGGAGGAGACGCGGTCGTCTGGAATCTTCAATGAGAAGCAGCATCTGCTCCCTTCCCGAAGGCTCGGCCTGGGCCCCCGCTCTCTGCAGGGTCCTCCTGGGTTCACAACCTCTGACCTGCCCTTCCAGGGTGCTGGTCTCAAGGGTGGGAGCCACAAACGGGCACTGACGCCCTGTGTGGGGGCGGGAACTTCCTACTGAGGGGTGAGCACCTGGCCTTGGGGTGTCCAGCCTGTGTCAGCAACCGGGAAAGTGGCCGAGGGGCCAACCTGGCCATCCTGGAACGCCTCGTGCACACATCAATGGCATGTACCCACCACGGCACCCACTCAAAGGGCAGTGGGGTCGATGGCACAACTGGGCACAGGCGAGCCGGGGACACATCAGCAGGGTGGGAGCCGGACAGGGCAGGCAAGTCACCAGGCTCACCCGCCTACACCGGCCCTGTGAGGCCACTTCCAGGCCGGGCTTCTAGGTATCCTTCATGCCTTTACCCTACCTGGCACAGGACTGAACAGCTGAGGACCAGATCTCGAGGAAGGACACACCCTGTCCCTAGGGGCTGGGATGGGCTGGACGAGATGGATCGGTCCCCAGACCCTAGCATCCAGGTAGCGCCCCAGTCAACACCAGGCCCAAAGCTAGTGGGCTTCCGGACTCCCAGAACGGGCTCTCGCCTGCTCAGGCACCGGGGGGACCTGGACTCCCCATCCCAGGCTGGTGCTGAGGCCTCCCCCGGCCAGGGCGTGAGAGAGACGACAGCCCAGGGGCTCAATCGGCATCCAGCTGATTGAGTCAGAAGAGGGCTGGAGGACAGACCTTGACCCCAGGACGGACCCAGGCCTGCCGCCCTCCTCCACATGCTCCGCACATTGTGGGACAGGTCAAACAGCGGAGCACAGGGCCCCAGCCACAGGGAGGGGCCTGTCCTCGCTCGACACGCCCTTGAACCCCTTCTCCCCTCAGCTGAGAACAAAGCCCTGCTTGCGAGTGGCCAGGCCAGATGGCACCTTCCTGGCCTGGCTGAGGACAGACAGGGAGTCCGGGAGGCGGGCGGGGGGGCAGCCAGCAGGTGGGGCAGGGGCCAGGCAAGCCAGACACACACGTCTGTGGCTTCCGTCTGGCTGGCGCCCGGCCAAGCCTGGCACAGACACCTGGGAACTAGGTCAGCGGGGCCTGGAGCGAGGCAGAGAGCTGCCCCCCACCCAGGCAAGGCCCGGGAGGCCCGGCAGCCACCCCAAGGCACCCCGACAGCAGCGGCCAAGGTCCCACTTCCGTCTCGACAGACAGGCGCATCAGGGCGCATCTGCGGGCAGCTTTTCATTTCTGAGCAGCGGCTGCAGGCGCAGCTGCAACGATGAAAGAAAGAAGCCGGTGGGGGTGGGAGGGGAGGAGGGGCAGAGGGGGCTGAGGGGAGGAGGCAAATCCGTCATTCTCGGGTGATTAGAGCGAAGGTTCCACAGTCAGACAGGCAGGACATGCCCTGTTAGCTTTAAAATAGGCTTTTTCATCTCATCTCTCCTCACGCAGCTCCCACTACCTGGGAGAGAAGGGTGACCCCGAGAAGGGGCCGAAAAGCCTCCCGTCCGGTGACCCCTGCTCGCATCTGCAGCCTCAGAGGCCACTACGATTACTGGTCACAGCTCCGGGAGGGGAATCCTCTCCGCCTCCCCTCTCCCTGAGAGGATTAAATTCCCCGCTGAGCCTCTGTGCCATACATCACCTGCTAATCCAGCTCCCGTCCCCGAGCCCTCCCCGGTGGCACCATGTTTCATTAATCGCCGCGGCGGTAAACTGCCGGAACGGATCTGTCGCTCCCCTGCTCTGCTCTGGGGCTGCTCAATGTTCCTGAGGCGGGAAGGATCCTCAGGGGAGAGGAACCAGCTCAGAGCACAGGAGTCAGCAGGAAAGGCACTGGAACCTCCTTGAGGTGTCCTGAGCCTCACCCTGGAGCTCTGGACGGGCTCAAGGCAGTGGCTGGGTATGGGGTCCCGGCTGGTGGAGGCTCCTCGTCCAGGCTGGGGCAGGAAAGTGGCCTCCTGTGAGCTGCGAGTTCTGGCGCCACCAGCCAGGCCCCACCACAGGGGGTGGCCTCTGGAGACAAGGGAGCTGGTGACAACTCCCTCATCCTCCCCCAAACCAGGACCAGCACTGCCTTGGGCTGCTCCATGCCCCACGGGGTGTGGAGGCCCCTCTGGCCAGGGTCCACCCTCCAGGCCACGCCCTGCCCCTCTGGCTCCAGACCACACATGGGGAAGAGAAACTAAGACAGAGAGGCTTCAAGGGCAGAGGGGTCCAGCAAGGTGAGGGCCACAGGCAGGTCTGTCCCCTCAGCCAGAGAAGACGTGGAAAGCAGAGGTAACGTCAGGTCCCAGGGGTCCCACTCTGGGATCCCCCCAGGGATCGTGCATCAGGGCCTGCCCAGGGGTGTCACCTGTGGACTGAGGCTGGCTCTCTTCCCACCTCTGGGGGTAGAAGTCAGGCCCTGGTGATGACCAGGTGGCTCTGACACCCACGTCCCCCTGGGGGAGAGGGCCACTCTCTCCCCTTCCTCCTCATCTTCTCTGTGGTTTAATTAGCATTTCCAAGTGGGGCTTCCCTCTCGGAACTCAGCAGAAAAGTCCAGGCGAGAGCGGCCACTGAGAATCGTTAATTACGGAGGGCCCCCTTCCAGGCTGTGTGCAGGCACGGGGGTGCTGGGGAGCTGCGGTGGGGAGCCACGGGGAGCCTCCTGAGGGTGTGCAGGCCCCAGGCAGGGCAGACAGCGGGCCCCTTGCCGCTGCACTGGGGCTTGCCCGTGTGGAAGGAGCTGCTAAGACAAGGAGCCCTGAAAACTTGGGGAGAGGCCTCTGCTGGGAGCCCCAAAGTAAGACAGAAACACAAAACCCAGCAGATGTCTTGTTCTGATGGCTTCTGGGCTGGCATCTTTCCTGGCTCAATTCCTCGCTCAGTGCACAGACTACGACAGTCGCAGCTCGTCTGCCGAGTGTCCGCAAACACCACCTTACGACGCCACAGCGCCGCAGCCTGGACCGCACTCCCAGCCCCACCCAACTCTGCGTGTCAAAGCCCGACGCCCGCACTGGAGACAAGGTCTTTAAAGAGCCGATTAAACCAGGATGAGGCCATCAGGGTAGGCGCTAAACCAACTGACAGGTGTCCTCCCGAGAAGAGGAGATCACGACCCAGGGAGAAGGCGGCCAGCGGCGACCCAGGAGACGCCTCTGGGGAAGCCAGCCCTGCCGGCCCCCCATCACGAACCAGTGACCTCCAGAACAGGAGACAGTAACCGGGGACGCCCCCTAGCCCGTGGTTTCTTCCGACAGCCCGGGCAGACTGATGTGTGGGCCGCTGTCCTCACTTGCACAGGGCCTCCAGCCGGGTGACGTCACCCCCACGTGGCAGAGAAGGAGATGGAAGCTCAGGGTGAGGGGGCTGTGTCTTCAGAACTTAAGCTCAACCTTGAAAGCTCCAAAGCCCCAACGCATGCCACATCCAGCTTCCCTTTAGAGGATGCTGGGCGCCCCGCCCCGCGCCACTCACCTGCCGGCTCTCGCTCCTCCAGACGCCATTGACAGTTTTGGTTGGGGCGATGGTCACCACGGGGGGTGTGCTGGGCACGCTGTGGCCCCCAGGGGGGACGATGATAGGGCCCATGGGCACACGCTTGGGTGTGCTGGCGGGGGAGCTGTGGTTGGTGGCCGGAGAGGACACGGGTGATGACTCGCTGCTCAGTGAGGACCCTGTGGAGGAGGAGAAGGTGGACTGAGCAGGAGCCATGGTGACAGCCACTCGCCGTGCCAGCTGGGGACCCGGGCTCCAAGTGAGCCCTTGGAACACCTGGTCTACCAGCCTCACGGGCCCCCACCCAAGACCGGTGGACGGTGGAGACACCCCTCCCGAGGCTGGATCAGGTCAGCAGGTTACCCTGCCCCGGGCGCTCCCTATCCCTTTGCCCCATGGGCCCTGGTCACTCGGCAAAAAGCACAGATGCTCCGGTGACCAGGGCCACCCACTGCCACCAGACAGAAAGGAGCCAGGGCAGGGCATGCAGGACCCAGCTGGACGTCCCTGAGAGAGCCAAAGGTGGCACCTCCCAGGCCAGACACGGAGCCCCAGAGGAGAGCGCACTTTTCTAGGTGGTGTCATGAGCCAGGGGCTGTGGACGTCCTGGGACACACAGGCCAGCTGGGCCAAGCACCCTGCCCTGCTGAGAGACAGCCTGCGCCTGAGCACCCAAGACCCCAAGCCTGAGTCTTCCCAGCGAGCCCCCCAGTGCTTGGAGGGTGTGGTGGTTACAGGAGAAAGTGCCCCTCTGGGGGTTCCCTTTGGGCTGTGGAGACAGGTGGGGGTCCAGCTAAGTAGGGACGCAGCACGGTGGTGGCTGAGGAAGCCCAATGGCAGCCACTCAGGGTGACCCTGGCGGAGTTTTATTTAAAGATGAATTTGTTTTTAAATGTCAGAAATAAATATAATTCACCATCTTTAAGAGTACACTTCAGGGGGTTTGCGTAGGTCCACTGTTTATATCCACCACCACGACCTACCCCAGAACTCGCCCACCACCTCAGAAACAACCCCTCAGCCCCACAGACGCCGTGGGGACCGGAGAACGGGTGGCTGTGGCCTGGCTGGTGATGGGGGGAGGGCACAGGGAAGGCAGGAGGGCACAGGGAAGGCAGGAGGGCTCGGGGCCTGGGTGACTGGTGGCTACAGCCAAGAGGACGCCCCGAGGGCAGGGGGCATGGAGGGGCAGGGCCACCCCGGCCCATCTGCAGGTGCAGTGGGGGCAGGGACAGGGGCAGATGGGGAAGAATGTTCCCAGGCCCTATGGGAGGGGCTCCCGCCATCCAGAGCAAAACTGCCTCCTCAGACCAGGGCTCCGCTCTGCTGCCTCCCCCCATCCCTCCTCAGGTCAGAAGGGGACCGAGTGTGATGGTAGCAGGGGTGGGAGTGAGGATGTCCAAAGGCACCTGTTCCAAGAGTGCTCCTGTCCCCAAACAGGCATCACCCTCACTTCCAGGGGGTCAAATCCCTGTGACTGAGCGTGGAGCAGCTCCCCAGAGGCTGAGGCCCTGGAAGCTCTGGGGCTTGGGGGTCCACAAGAACCCTGCCTAGACTGATGAGGCCCAGGGGGTGCACGGTCACACACCCCCCACACCCACACACACAACCACTCACACGGTTGTGGATTTGTACACAGGTCAGTGTCTGGCTCACCCTCCCCACATTCCATTCCCCGGCCCCTGACACAGGCACACGTCCACCTGCCAGCACCCAAAAGGCGTCCAGGCACTCAAACACTGGGTCACAGCGGCTGGGAGAGCTCGCATGTGGGCTCATGGGGATCAACGCTGCCCTCTGAGGAGGTGTGGTACAACTGAGCACCTTCTGTTTGCAAAAGCCCCACTTCGGGGCTTCTACCTGCAGCCCAGGGCATGGTAGAAGCAGGGATCAGACACCCTTCCCAGAAAGAGAACCCCAGGTCTGCGACTCCCGGCATCCTCCGTGGCTTCTGCTCAGAACTGGCCTTGGTTCTGGGGGCAGAAGCAGCCTCACGTCCCCTTCACTGCGTCCCGAGTGTGCACATGTACATTCACCAAAGAAAACTGCTCCTTACAGGGGTGCTCAGAGGCCTCAGCCAGCCAGCTGCCTCAGTGTTGTGAGCAGGAGGCAGAGGCCCCACGGGCACCCCGATGTCGAAATAGAGCTTTGTTCTCCAAAATGTGCTCCCTTGGAGTGGGGTAGCTGCCCCGTCCCCAGGACACGCACCTGTTGCCTCCCGCAGAAATGCTATCTGGGCCTCTCTACGGCGGATTCCTAGGCTTGTGTGCAGCCCGCACAACTAGACAGGGGCGCTCACAGCAGACACTCAGTCAAGCCAGACCCGCCGTGCCCAGAGCAGCCCAGATACGTTCACATTGGGCCCAGCAAGCCCTGAACTGCCCAAGCCAAGGCTGCCCCCTCGTGACGCTCCCGCCCACCAGGACCTGGCCCAGGTAGGGAGTGAGGCTGACAGCTGCTGGCCCTGAGGTATGACCCACCCCCAGACCCCTAGATGGACCAGCAGCTACTGCTCACACCCTGAGAACTCCACCACCCCAAGTCACCTGGGCCAGCCCCTGGGACTGGGCACTGTGCCCAGCGGGCTACTAGATCCACCCAGGGAAGGGACACGCTGGCGCAGGTCAGGGCTCCACGTCCCTCACCTCAGGGGCAGAGGGTGGGGAAGGAGAACCGGCCTCAGCCCTCCTGATCTGTGGGTTCGCTCCAGACACTGGCAGGTATGTCCTTTTCTGCACGTATTTAGATAGTGAGAAAAAGTTTGCTTTAAGTTTCTAGGGAAAAAAAAAAAACTAAGGAAAGGATCTTTCTCTCAAAAAAAAAAAAATTGGCATGAAAGTTCCACGGCTCTTTGGCTCCAGCTGTGGCGGCTTCACTGCACTGCGATTCTACCCTGCGTGACTCGCCCATCGAGCGCACGGTCCCACGGGTCGGAGTCGCGCAGCCTTCACCACAATCCGTTTTAGAGCATGTCCATCACCCCAAAAGGAACCTCTACCCACAAGCAGCCGCTCCCCTCTCCCTCAGCTCCCGCACGTGTCGGCTTTCCACCTCTACGGAGCGGCCTGTTCCGGACACTTCCCATCAAGGGAATCCCACGCTGCGTGGCCTTTCTTGTCGGGCTTCTGTCACTGGGAGCTGTGCTTTCTCGGCTCATCCACAGCACAGCAGCTAAGAGAATCTCTCTCTTTCCTGTGGCTGACTGACAGTCCACAGTGTGCCTCGGTTTACCCACTCCTTGCTCTTCTGCCCCTCAGTGGGTGGCACACAAGCTGGGCCCCACCTTGTGGCCACTGTGAACGGTACAGCAGAGTGCCCAGCCCTCTCTTTTTTTGGGAGACAGTGTCTCACTCTGTTGCCCAGACTGGGCTGGAGTACAATGGTGCAATCAGGGCTCAATGCAGCCTCCATCTCCTGGGTTCAAGGGATCCTACCACCTCGCCTCCTGAGGAGTTGGGACTAAAGGCATGTGCCACCACTTCCAGCTAATTAGTTAGTTAGTTAGTTTGTTTATTTATTATTATTTATTTATTTATTTATTTGCTAGAGACAGAGTCTCGCTGTGGTGCCCAGGCTTGTCTCGGACTCCTGGAGTCAAGTGATCCTCCCACGTCCGTGGCCCACAGTGCTGGGCTTAGAGCCGTGAGCGACCGCGCCTGCCCCACCACTCTCCGTGATGCTCACATCCGGCCTTGGGACCCTAGGAAGCCCTCCTTTGCACCTGGCCCAAACCCAGGGTGCCCCTGTCGAGATTCCAGCAGCTGTGAGTGGGGAAAATGTGGACATCTGTGCTCTGAAAAAGGAAAGAAACACACCAAGAGTCGCCACCCATCAAGGCAGACGCTGATGACAGATCGTGACCTGGGCTCCTGCTGCCCAGGGGAAAAGTTGGGACCAACGGCCAAGTGTGCTCTGGGTCCTCCCTGGGGACCGGACAGAGCGGGGAGCTGGGAGCAGGAGCTTCTGAGCCCCACTATGTGCCAAGCCCCAGGGACTTCAGAGACATCTCTGTACCCCAACTCTACAAACAGGGAGAACCTCGAAGCCCCTGGTGTATGAGGGTACACAGAGACCAAGAGCTGCCTGCCTCCAGACTCTGCTCTGCTCCATCCCTCTGAACCCCACCTCCCAGAGAGAACCCTTGCCACGACCAAACAGCGGCCACTCCAGAGTCTCTGAGCCTCGTTTCTCAGCACCAGTGGGTGAGAGGGTGAAAGAGACAGGAGGCGAGGGGAGCCTCTTTGGGGCAGGGACTTGCCTGGGGCCAGGGGAGGCCATTGACACTCAGCGGCCTAATCCCTGCTGGTGGGGGCTGCTCACCAGCCAGCTCAGCCTTGATCGATGCCCCCACAACACCAGGCCCATTAGCGAGGCTGGCGCTCAGCCCTCAAACCCTCATTCTCACCGCGTGGCTGGAGCAGCAAGGTCTGTGATCGCTATAATTAACTGGCGGTATTCAGCCAGGAGTGAGTCAATGAAACGGATCTGGATTGGGGATGACAAGAGGCAGCGTGCGTCCGCGTCACCTCTGCGGTATGACCTCGAAGATTAGCGCCGAGGCCCATGGGCACATGTAATTAACAGCTGAGACCCCACAGTCAGCCGGGGAGCGGATCGAGGGCGGAAACGGGACCGGAGCGCCGCAGCTGCACCTGTCAGCCACCCAGGCTCAGGCCACCCCGCCAGCCAAAAGCCAGGGCACCCCCTGAAGAGTCCTCAGCCTTTAAGAGGCGCCTGGAGGCCAGGCCTCCACGTACTGGAGACGGAGGTGGGTGGGGCCTCATCACATTCAGGCCCCAAAGCCATAGGCCATGGCCAGGCCAGCAGAGAGCATGGAAGGAAAGGCGAGGGCGGAACACTCGGAAGGGTAAAGACTCCCTGGCCAAACTCAGCAAAGGCACTCCCCAGCCGCCGTCCTGCTCAGCCCTCAGCCCCTACCCACCCCCGAGCCCAGCCAGGCTGCAACGAATCAGGGGAGTGACAGAGAACCAGCGGCGGGTAACGGGTGCGCTTCCCTAAAGGGGGTCCCTGAAGCGTCTCCGTGAGATGCCCATTCTCGTGGCCAGGGCTGCCCAGAGCTAAGCAGAGCCAGAGCCCCAGGGGACGGCTCAGGTGTCCACAGCCCGTGCCTACCCCATGCTGCCAATGGAGACACAGTGAGGGGCAGCTTGAACAGATGGGTGAGTGACAGAGCTCCATCTCAGCCCCGTAGGAGGAGGGTCCCCAGCTGTGCTTTGCTTCCTGCTTTCAACCATGCGGGGGCAGGTGAGAGCCAGGGAGGGAGCCCAGGGGATCTTGTGTGTCCACGCACCTGGGGGCTCTTCCCTCCTGTCTTCTGTTCTGTCCCCAAGTCAGTATTTAAATTTTTTTGAGACGGAATCTTGCTCTGTCACCAGGCTGGAGTGCAGTGGCTCGATCTCGGCTCAGTGCAACCTCCATCTCCCAACTCAAGTGATTCTCCTGCTTCAGCCTCCCCAGTAGCTGGGATTACAGGTGCATGCCACCACACCCTGCCTATTTTTCTATTTTTATTAGAGACGGGTTTTCACGGTGTTGGCCAGGATGGTCTCAAACTCCTGACCTTGTGATCCACTCACCTCAGCCTCCGAAAGTGCATGAGCCGCTGCGCCTGGCCTAGTTTTTTTTTTAATTAAAAACTATTTTTAGAGGCAGGGTCTCTCTCTGTCACCCAGGCTGGAATGCAGTCCTGTGACCATGACTCACTGCAGCCTCAACCTCCAGGGCTCCAGTGATCCTCCCACCTCAGCCTCCGAGGAGCTGGGACTACAGGCATGCAGCACCATGCTCAGCCCCCAGCTCAACCTTTAAGCAGCCTCCGGGCAGAGGCTACCCAGCAGGAGCCTTGGTGAACCATGTGTCATGACTCTGGAGCAGCCACGCCCATGGCGATGCCAACAGCCTCCTAGGCCTCACTCTACCCGCTGGGCCCTCGGCTGGTGTGGGCTGAACAGCCGGAGGGAGGGGTGGGCCCACAGAACCTGCGCCTCTCAGGGCTCCTCCTCCACTCTCCACCCTCACCTACTGACCTGCTTCCAACTGAAACCTGGGAACTCGGCCCTGGTGGACTCATCCTGACGTGGACGTGGAAAGGAGCCCAGCTGGAGGAGGCCCAGCGGGTCCACGGGAGCCACAGGAAACCGCCAGCCAGTGAGTGGGTGAGTGGGACAGGGGCTGAGTCACCCCAGCTGCCTTCCTTGAAATCTACCCAGCAGACCCCAAACAAACGAGCCAGTCAGCCCCCCTGCCCGCTGGGAATGATCCGGGTCCAGGAGGTAGAGCCCCCATCGCACGGGCGACGAGAACAGGTGGGGAAGCCTTCTGGAATCACTGACGCCCCGGCACACAGGACAGCGGGCACGCCACAAGTGCAGGGCTGAAGTCACAGCCGCGACCCCTGCGTTTCAGGGCGAAACGGCCAGACGAAGGAGCAGCGGCTGTCCTACGAGGCTCCCAGGACAGGGGTCTCCCGACCTGCAGCCTGCATCCACCCACAAGACCCCACATCACAGCCAAAAAGAGTGAGGGGCGGTTGGCCGGGGGCGGGCTCCTGTGACCACCCAGCCATCCTGTGCCACAGTCATCAAACCCAAGCTGACAACGGGAGGTGTGGGTTTCTATGGAAGGTGTGGGTTTCTATGGGAGGTGTGGGTTTCTATGGGAGCTGTGGGTCCCCAGTTTGAAATGCATTTTCCTCAGGCTGATTATCTGCTGAACAGCGTGAGGTGAGATGCTGGCCCCTGGGAGCCGGATGGGGCTGGAAGAGTCCATGTGGGGCCCAAGGAGCTGAGAAGGGAATCCCGAGGGAGGTGGGGTGTTAGGGTGAGGAGGAAGACAGGGGTGGAGTGGTTGGGGAGGCCTCGCCTCTGTCATCCCAGGACAGGCTCGTCATCTGACACACCAAGTCCTGGGTCCTGCCACCCCACCCACGCTGCCCTCTGTGCTATGCAGAGAAGGGGCCAGGATAGGTGGTGAGGTCTTCTCCGTGGGCCTTGCTCCCCTGGCTCTGGACTCCCTTGCCCACCAGCCCCCTGCCCCCTCTGCGCCCCAGCCAGGAGCAGCACGACGCCGCCGAGGAACTCACACCTGCGCTGGAGACAGATGGGCTCCAGACGCCCGCAGAGCCGCTGCCGCAGACTGACACCCACGCGAGGCCTGCCTGCCAGGCGGGATCCTTCCTCCGTGTTTGTTTTACTGTTTTCTTTGAGAGGCAGATTTCCGAGGCAGCGGCAGAAAGGGGAGCCTCTCCCCAGCCTAGGCTGGCTCCGTGGTGGAATCGCTCCCACGGCAGCTCACGGGAAGGCTCCACGCTCCCTGCTCACTCGGGCAGGAGCTGGGTTTCTGGTGGCACCAGAGACCGAACAGTAACCAGATCTGCCACCCCTCTTGCCTGCAAAACCAGTGACAAGAGGAGGCACGCAGCCAGCAGACACCGCCGGGCCCCCTGGGCCTTGATGACAAGAGAGCAGTTCCAGCTCCACCGCCACCCCCCTCAACCCTCCCTGTCCCTGTGGCCCAAGCCAGGCTGTGGGTGGCTGGGCCACACTTGCTTGGAGAGGCCCAGGGCCACTTCCAAGGCGGGCACCACAAGCCCCCTGGCTGGAGTTAAGGGAGCAAAGTGTGGGCGGGAAAGCCATGAGTCCCAGCCACTAGGCTGGTGACAACAAGGTGGCGTGGGAACAAGCTCAGCCTTTTGCGCGTCCAATCCCAGCTCCCTGCACCATGGGTGGCACTAGAGCCGAGGTGGGGCTTCCCCTCTAGCCAGGACCACCTGCTCAGAACCCTCCTCCAGACTCTCCCGTCCCAGCTGGGAAGGCTGCGGTGCCACTCTGTTCCCAGAGCAAAGGCCTGCAGCATGGTCACCCCTCACTGTTTCCCAGGGAGAGGTGCCCGGCCCCAGGTGCTGCCTGTGCCTCCCGGAGCAGCTGAGGACACTCGAGGCTCCCCATACCTCCGCCCCCCGGCGTCTTGGCAGACGGGTGCTGCGTCCCCGTGGGAGGCTGCTGCCTGCTGCGCACAGCAAGCAGATGCCACACGGCTTGCGAGGGCGCCTGGCAGCAGCCTTGGCTTCATCACACGCCGGTGGGGCGGTGGTGGGGGCTCCAAGGGCAGTCCTCCGCAGGGGCCAGAGGGGAAGGGGAAGGGCCAGAGCCACCAGGTGGCCCCCAGCCTGGAGAGTTCCGGCAGACCCCTGCCTGGCTCAGGGCCGCCTTCAGGGTGTGGGGCTGGGGGCTTGAGGCACAAGGCCTGGCTCCAGGCACAGGCATTCCTGGGGCACCCTCAGGGCAACCAGCACCTCCAAGGATAAGGGATGATGTAGGATCCCGAAACTCCCTCAAGGCAGGCTAGGCCTGGCGCCTGGGAGGCTCAGGGAGGTCCAATGCTGTCCAGGGCAGGGGGTGGGACAGAGGGCTGGGGCCTATGGCTGGGACCCACCCTCCAGTCTTGGGACTCCTAGGCTGGGGTTTCAGATGCCTGGGGGGGTGGTCGGGTCTCTGTGAGAAGAGGTCCTGGTGGGCAAGGCAGGGAGGGAGGCGGTGGCCAGGCCGTCATCCCAGGAGGGGAGAGGGCCCAGCTTGCACCTGAGGAGGCTGCGCTACGGCGGGAGATGTCCCAGCAGCGTGGGCGGGAGGCGGGGAGGGCCGGGCTGACCCAGGGACATCCCTTGGGTGGCTGCGGCAATGTGGAAGAACAGAAAGACCAAGAGCTGCCAGGGCGGGACAGGGTAAGGGACACCTGGGCTCAGACTGGAACCCTGGCCGGTTGCTGGGAAGGGGCCAGGGGTACAACCCAGGATCCACTCGGGCTCACACCCAAACCTGCAGCCCAAGGCTCCTTCTAAAATGCGCCGCGTGGGCCTTGGGTACTCCCAGTCCCAATTCCAACCACAAAGTCAACAGGCAGCCACGGGGCCCTGCCTGCACCCCGCACCACTGCAGACACCGCCCAGGGCCATCCAACACACCTTCCAACCCCACCCAGAAGCACATGCCTTCCCTTCCCTTCCCGGGGCAGATGAGGAGGGTCGCCAGGGCAGGACTGGGAATGCAGGGAGGAGTGGGGCAGGGTGCGGAGGAGGGGGCATGGAAAGAATAATAAGGAAGGTGACAGGAGGCAGCGTTAGTCTGGGGGACAGGAAAGGGGAGGTGGGGGCGGGAGCGGGAGCTAGGCTGGGGGCCTCCATTTACGCTCCCGCCACTCACTGCACCCGGCGCTGAGTACATTCCCACACAGTCCCCACGACTCATGAGGTAGAGATCTGCTCCTCACCCAAGAAAAACCGGAAGCTCAGAGAGGTGAAGTGGCCTGCCCAGATCACACAGCAAGGAAGGAAGGTGTCAGGGTTGTGCATCAGCAATCCCCAGGGGTCCGCCCTCACCCATGGAGCCTCAGCCTCTGGACAGCATAGGTTGAAGGGTCAGACTGGCCCTGGGGAGGGGTGTCTGGCCCTGTGCTAGTGGGTGGGCGACTGAGCTTTGAAGGTGAGAACACGTCTCAGTGCTGTCAGAAAAATAAATCCCAGCAGCGGGCCTCCTCTTCCTCTCTTTCCCAATCTTTCTCCCATGCGGCGCACGCCATGGCTTCGTCTGAATTGAATTTTTAAACTGCACCCTTGAGACACGATGAGAGAAGAGAATCGGAGGCAATCGCGGTCAGATGCTGGAAAACGAGAGGCAGTTTCAGAAGTCGGGCGCACGCTGGAGAGGAGGCTCAAGGCAGGTGAGGGGGCTGCGGCAGGCGGGGCCAAGGGTACCCCCGAGGAGGGGCCATGTGGGGCAGCACAGCCTCTGCGGTTCCCTGGGTGCCACCAGCCCTGCCACCTCCCCCTGCAGCTCTGGGAGCTGCCCTGCTTCCATCCCTGCCCCTTCTGCCCAGGACGTGCCATCGCCAGGAGGCGGCCCTGGCTGCAGGCCTGTGAGCTCACCAGCTCTGCTGCTAGCCTGCAGGGGCTTGGTGCCCTCTTGAGCACCTGGCAGACACCAGAGAGACTCGGCTCCCTGGGAGGCATAGCTTTCACAGAGGCCCAGGCTCCCTTTCTGCAATGGTGGGGAGGAGGCTATGGAGTCTCAGGCACGAGTTAGGGGTTGGAATTCCCCACGCCACTCACAGTGTGGGACCCGGGCATGCCGGAGGCTCAGTTCCCCTCCACCATAGGCAAAGGTTGTGTGAGCATCGCAGCAAGACCGTCAGGCGCACAGCGGGCGCGCAATATGCAGCCACTGCCGTGGTGAACGTGGGGAGGCCCTTGCCCATCCACCCCCAGGATGCAGCAGAAAGGCAGCTTCAGGTTCTCGGCCCCACCCAGCTCTCCCCGGCCCAGGGTTGTCCACCCAGGAGAGGCGGTAAGGGCTGTCATGCCGCTGACGACCCACGAGGACCAGGAGACGTCACACTCGGAGCCCAGATACACACCTAGGCAGCCCATGTGTACCAAACACCCAGAACAGACCTGTCTACAGAGGCAGAAAGACCAGCCGCCAGGGGCTGGGGGAGGGCGTGGGGGCTGCTGGCAAATGCAGCTGGGGTTCCACTCTCAAGGGTGACCCGAATGTTCTAGAATTACGAGAGCTGACGGTTGCACAGCTGTGCACGAGAATCACCTCATCACACACTTCTGCAGGGTGAACTTTATGGCATGTGAATTATAACTAAAAAAATTTTAAATAAAAAATCCAGACCCCTCCCACTGCCAAGTCCACTGAGGATTCTCCCTGCTGCCCTCTGGTGCAGGTGGAGAGGTGCCACAGGGAGCTGGGCGCACAGGGAGCGGCCCCACAGGTCCCTACGGTCACCCAGGATTCCACACCCCTAGGAAGGCAGAGTCAGCACGCTGACGGCCAGGCAGAGACCCTTTGGTGTGCCCAACGCCAGCTCCCTGCACCACAGCAGTGCTGCTAGGGGTGAGGGGGGCTTCCTCTCCAGCAGGGACCACCGGGACCCCCTGCTCAGAACTGTCCTCCTACAGACGGCTGTCCCAGCCCACCCAGGAAGGTCCAGCAGCAGGACACGGGCATGACCCTACCTGCGGTGGCCACCGTCTTTCGACTTGACCTCTGAACCTCGGCCTTCGCACCTGCACAAGGGGCCCGGGAGGGCTGCTGGCCAGTTGCACAGATGGGGAAAGGTGAGGTAAGGGTCGGGGCGACTCCATGAGAATGGGGACCAGGTGCACTAAGTGGCTGAGGTCACGAGGAGGAGTAACCCGGTCCCTCCTCATCCAGACCAAGGCCGGACCGGGGTTGACCAGATGGAGACTCATGGGGTGGGAGCCTCAAGGTCCAGCCGCAAACACGGCTGCACGTCGGCAGACCCCGAGCCCCACACACCTCAGCTTTCCCAGTTCAACAGGAGGTGACCTGCATGAGTGACCTGGCAGTCACAAGGCTCAGGCAGCAGCACTGCTCGCCCGCCCTCCCGAGACCCTGTGCCACCCAGTTCCAGGCATCCATCCTGTGGGGCATCTTTCCTGGGGGATCCTTCACAGAGCCTTTTCCTAGGGCCAAGTCACAGCTGGGAGGGAAAGAGCCCTGAAGCCACGGTGTCTGGCCTCCCGCCAAGAGCGCCCAAAAGCACACTTTGTTCCCAGTCAGTGGGGACCAGCAGCCTCTGGCACTCAGGCCAGGGAAACAGAGAGGAAGCCCCACAAGGCAGGCTCCTGCTGTGACGCCCGTGACGTGTCGGGCCCACGGAGGGAAGCTGAGTCTGAACACCTCTCTACCACGTTCCTTGGCAGGCAGGGAAACTTGCCCTTTCCTGACTGCGTCCCCCGCAGCGTTACCCAGGGTGGAGCCCAGAGGTCCCAAAGCAGACACAGCTGCTGGTTGAAGCCAGGATGCAGGAGTAACACAGACCCAGCAGCACCAGCACCAGCCACGTGTCACCTGTGGCCTCAGAAATCCCGTGCCAGCCCTGGTTCTCCTGCCCCCAAATGCTGAGAAAAAAAGACAACCACAGCAGGAGGAGCTGGGCCAGCTCTGCCCCTCACTTCTCAGCCGTCCCTCCCTTCTCTCCGACCCTCTCAGGAGAGCCCGAGTCTCAACTCCAAGCTCAACTTCCTTGCGGGGTGTATCCTCAGCTGCCTTGTTCACCAACCCAGAGAGCCCAGGATGCCAGGGGGTACCAGGCAGGGCGCCTGCTTCCCCCGAGCCATCTGCCTGCAGCTGTCCAGCCTCTTGACACAGGTGGGGCCCGAGGAGCCCAGCTGCTCAGGCATGGCCAGGGAGTCCCCTGCCCAAGGCGTGGAGGCTTTTCTGGTGGTCCCAGCTGTGCCTTGTTCAGCAGGAGGAGCCAGGAGGCAAGGGGGTACCCCCTGGTGGTAGAGAACCCAGACCCCACCTGGCCTCACTTCTGGGCCAGTGCCCCCACCCTTCAATGCCAGGCTTGTCCTCTTGCACTCCCCCATCTCCAATGAGCAGAGGCAGAAAGGGCCTGGGAAGGAGACGTTCAGACAGGAGGAGACCCCCAGCCTGCCCTGGTCAGGGCAAGCGTCCCCTCTGCCAAGCTGGAACCCCAGCATGTCAAGACAGACACCGCTCCTGCACATGCTGCTCTCTGGCCGCCCAGGAGGGCCCTGGAACCCAGGATCCTAACCCTTGGGTCTTTGAGGGGAATGAGGCAGATGACAGGCAGAGCCACCGGGGTCCCTGCTTCCTCAGCCCCCTGCCCATGAGCAGCGAGGCCAGAGGGTGTCCGAGGCCTGCCCAGAATCCACAGTGCCAAGGCCCCCCGCAGCTCCAGCTGCCCACTGCCCCTCCCATTCATGCCAGTAACAACCCGGGAACAGGCAGCCAGTGGTGATAATGGGCCCCAAAAAGCTCCCCGAAGTCAGAACCAAAGGGGGCCTCTCTAGAGCCTCACTGCACAGACCAAATAAATGGAGCTCAGAGGGTCAGCACCTGCCCAAGGCACACAGCATGTCCCGCCCTGGTGATACCAGGAGCCAAGGCTCAGGACACCCAGAGGCCCTCATCTGCGCCCCCTGGAGTTAAACAGTGGTAGGGTCTGCTGTGCCAGAGACCCCTGCTCCAAACCAGTGTGTTTCCAGGGACACCATGTCCTCTGCCATGTGTGGAGCGGGTGTTGAAGCCTGAGCAAGGGGCCACTCGGGGAGCAGCTCTCCCTCTGGAGCCTCTTGGAGCTCCCCTGGTCCCACCCTCCTCCTGACTGAGGCACTGGGCTGGCAGGAACACCTCGCTACGGCCGGGAACCCCTGCAACGGCTCTGGGGGCCGAGGAAGGGCAGAGGCAGGAGAGATGGGAAGCAGAGGCGAAGCGGAGGTGCCGGGGCGGGCCGAGGTCTGCAGCTGTGACAGTGCTGCCTGCTCCACGCGGAGCGCACGGCGTGGGAAAACGAGATTGCTGTGGGCGTGCGCGTGCACAGCGTGCGGGAGGCTGAGTCCCGGCCTCGGGAGCCGCCGCTCCCCCCACGCACAGCCTGGCGGGCCCCCTTACCTCTGGGCTCCTCCGCCTGTTTGGCGAGCTTGCGCAGCGCGGCGGCAAAGCTGGAGGACGGCGCGGCCTGGGCCGACAGCGCGCTGCTGGTGGCGGGGCTGCCGCTGGGCACCAGGGCGCCATTGAGCGGCGAGGGGGTGAGGGGGTTGACGGTGGCGGTGGTCCTGGTCGCGGTGGAAAGCATCCCTAGCGAAGGGGACTTGGGCTCATGGCTCATGCCTGAAACAGGAAAAGAAGAACCAGAGGTCACCCAGAGAGCAGGAGCGCCCAGCACCAGAGCAGGGTCGGCAGGGCCGGTGGGGGGGCTGGTGGCAGCAGCAGCAAGCAGGGAGCAGGGGCAGCCCCGGGGCTCCAGCAAGCCAAGCAAGAGCAGACAGAGCCAGTGCTGCAGAGAGAACAGACCCCATCCACAGACCCAAGGGGCCCCCAGGACCCCAGATTCTGAATGGCTCGGGCCAGCACTGCCCTCTACCTCTCCAGGGCAGTCCGGGCTGGGCAGGCCATGGAGGATCCCACACATCAACTGACAGATCCCCAGCCATCAAAGGGTGCGGGGAAGGAGACCGGGGCCCAGGGTGAGGGGGCATTCGGCCGCATCCTCAGGACAGAAGCACGCTGGCAGAAGGCCCAGGGACGACGGGAACCAAGACAACTGCTGTGGCCACCGACGCGACACAAACACAGTGCCAGGCATGCATGGCAGTGCCCTCGGGAGGCTGGCACCAGCGCTGCCCCACCTTACAGAAAAGGAAACCGAGGCCCCAGCTTGGCCCAGTTCCACATGGGCACTCAGCGCAGACCCCTGGACTCCCGCCACCCAGGGATCCTGTGCGTCTCTCTCTGAGATGGGTCCCGGAGGTCGGGCCACACAGGCAGGCTGACGAGGAGCGCTGGGGAAGAACACAGCCGCCTCAAAGACCCCACTGTGGCCCCCTGCTGGGCACAGTCTGCCGTCAGAGGCTGAAAGCAGACAACCGCAAATCCAAACTGCCATCCAGCGTGGAACCCTCCCTTTCTTCCCGGGCCAAGTTCAGGCTGGCCCAGCGGCGGCTGACCGGGCCCTCCTGGCAGGGGGTGGCAGCCACAGCAGCAGGAAGAGGTCTGAGCCCAGGTGCAGCCATCCGAGTGACATCAAAACCATTAGGGGAAGGGCATGGCCACCTCCAAACATGCCCTCAGTCCTCCCACCCCGTGTGTACAATCGATGAAAGTCCAACCTGGTCAAAATGTTTGCCACCAATATCCCTTCCTCCCCAGAGATGCACCCCCCCACCCCCACATCACCCACAGGCTGGGTCCCGGCTCCCTCCTTGTGGACACATCTCAGGGGAGGGGCGCTGGGACCACACACAGTGGGGCTGGCATCTCAGAGATGATGGGGGGGGCATGCAACACAAGAGGGGCAGACTGTGCACTTCCTACGGGGCAAGGGCAAGGGGGCCCCCAGGCTCCCTCCCCGGGCTGTGGGCCCACCCCCAAGGGGCTGCCCTGGCCTCCAGAGCCCACCTCACATCTGCCAGATTCTAAGTCACATTGACAAGTCTGGCTGGAACCTGCTCACATGGGCTACAGGCTGGGCACAGCGTGCGGGGGACCCCTGGAGGCCTCCTTTGTCCACCTGCTATCCCTAGAACTTGCTGCCAAAGGCCACGTGCCCTGGGAGTGTGTTCAGGGAGCCAAGTCCCCCCTCTCGTGACAGAGGGGCTGGAAGGAAAGTAAGTCTTTGGGGACTCTGAGGCGGGGGCTGGGGACACTGACTGTTGAGTGGGGCTGCCCGATGAGAGATCAGCCAGCGAGGCGGGAGCACACTCACACCTCAGGAACAAAGGACCCTGAGAGCCCCGCGGCTACCCAGCTGCCAGCAGTCAAGAGGTGGTGTGGCCATGCCCTGCAGCAGTGCCCCACCGGGCCAGAGGGCCAACCCTAGCCCGTCCTCCCTCGGCTCTTTCTGGAGGGGCCGGGGGTGGAGGGGGGACCTGCACACCCCGAACTGCCTTTCCAAGCTCGCTTCAACCTGGCACAGACACCCGGCCACGAAGGAGAGCAAGGGCCTCTGCCCAGCAGCCTGACTTCCAGAAAACACGGGCTGCCAACTAGAGCCCTTCCTCAGCCAGCCTGGCCCCCGCCAGCTGCTCTTTGCTGCACGCCGCCGGCTATGCTGCCCCCTAAGCTGGCCTGGCCTCCGCCTGTCCCCCCCACCGGGCTGCTGTCAGCGCCCCTCCCTGAGCACAGAGATGGAGGAAGGGAAATGCCTCTGTGGGTCAGACCCAGGCTCTGCTGCTTCTGGCTGAACAACCCTGGGCGAGTTACCTCACTCCTCAGGGCCTCAGTCTCTTCATCTACCTAACGGGGTAACAGCACAGCAAAGCTGACCTCATGAGGTCACTCCCCCGAGCATAATAGGGTAACTGACGCAAGTGGCTTCAGAGCCTGTGGGGCACCCCAGGGCCGTTACCAGACAACGCTCCAGCAACGACAACAGACACCAGTCCCAGCAGGCAGGAGGTCCAGCCAAGGGCACGCAGATGTCCCAGCAAATGGCACCCACAGTCTGGGTCTGTGCTGCCCGCCCCACCTGGGGCTGGAGCCGCAACGAGGAGGGCACAGGGCATCCAGCTGGTGGGCACCCTGCCCAAGACCCCCTTGCCCTGGGCCCATGAGCCCGTACACCTCCCGCAGAGGGCCAGCCCGTGACCCCAAAAGGGTGGTGGCTGGGGAAAGGTGACCCACAGGACACCAGGGGGCGGGGGAGACCAGAGCTCTCGTTTTTGCTGCCTGCAGGGGACACTGGAAGATGCGGCCCATAGGGGGCTACCAAGGGCCAGTCCAGAGGACCTCCAGGTCCCACCCGTCACCAAAGCACCCTCAGCTCCACATGCAGGAGGCTGCAGGATGTTTATGAGGGAATGTCTAGAAATACCAAGCGGCAGAGGACCAAGCCCCACCCTCACGGGGACCCAGGAGAACATTAATGAACCAGGTCCTGGTGGTCCCAGTGAGGCGCTGAGGAGGGTGGCGAGAGGAGGGCTGCCTGGAAGACAGGAGCAGGGCCACAGGGACTGCAGAGACCACCCTCCAGGGAAACTGAAGCAGCTCTCAGAAGTCACAGACCAGTGGGGGACCTCCCAAGACAGCCTCACCATGAGCCCGGGGGAGCCCACGGCAGCCATGCTGTCACCCACCATCCCAGCCTGTGTCCCACCCCTCACAGCCAGCGCCCAAGCCCGGGAGGCCTTGAGTGCAGATGGGGAAACCGAGGCCAGAAGATGACTTAAGCTTGGTTCAAGGTCAGTTAGCTGAGCAGCACGTCCAGGACTGGAACCTGGCTTCCTGGGCCCCCACTGCTCACTACCAGCGCCTGCCCACTCCGTGGCCCAACCAGGGCACGTGATCAGAAGGCGTGAACGGTCACATGCACACGCACGCACACACACACACACACACACACACACACACACGGCTAAGATATACTGGACTGTAATGGTTAAAAACATTTATCCTGGGCGTGGCGGCTCACACCTATAATCCCAGCTAAGTAGGAGGGTGAGGTGGGAGGACTGTGTGAGGCCAGGAGTTCAAAACCAGCCTCGGCAACATAGACAGACCCTGTCTCTATAAATTACCCTGCAACTACAGGTGCGTGCCTACAGTCCCAGGTGTTTGGGGAGATTATGTGAGCCCAGGAGATGGAGCTACAATGGGCTAGGATCATATCACTATACTCTAGCCTGGGTGACACAACTGTCACTAAAAAAATAAAAACAACGTCTAGAAAGTCTTCATCCATCATCCTTTCAGGAGGTAGAGACTAATTCCCTTTCCCGAGTGTGGGCCAGACTGCGTAACTCATTTCTGCTGAACAGAGTAGAGGGGAAGCGACAGTCTGCAGCTGCCAGGGCAAGATCACTAAAGACACTGTAGCTCCCTCCTGGCCCTCTTGGGTCACTCCAGTGGAGGGGGGGCAGCCGCCATGTCAGGAGGATGCTCAAACAGGTCGTGGAGAAACCCACATTTCAAGGAACCAAGGCCTCCAGCCAACAGCCATGTGAGAAGCCACCTTGGCAATGAATCTCCCAGCCCCAGGCTGGCCTTCTGATGAGACTGCAGCCCCAGCCAACATGCTCGTCACAGACCCTGAGCCAGAACCACCCAGCTAAGCCGCCCTCCAATTCCTGGCCCACAGAAACAGGGATAACAAAGGTTTTGTTAAGCCAGTGAGTTGCAGAGAGTTGGTTACACAATTCTAGGTAACTGATATGGTCAGCATCTCCACACCCTCTACTAATCAAGGATGCCCCCCTTCAATCCGTCAGCAAGCCAAGAAATGCAACTATCTGCATGCAGATGCTCTGCACCTTCACCCAGAGTCTCCAAAACATGACCCTGGCGATGCCAGAGACCATCAGCAACCCCCCTTTCCACATTCCTCAGACAGCCGCCCACTCTACATCTCGGGCACCCTGTGAGAAAGGCGTGACTGGGCCCATTTTCCCAGATGGGCAAAGGCAGGCTCAGATCCCAGAGACAGAACAGAGCAGGGCTGAGATGACCTCAGCACAGTGCCCGCGTGACAAGCCAGCCAGGGCCCAGCTCCAGACCTGCTGCGGGGCTGCAGGAGGGGTGGATCTCCGGTAAGAGTTGGGTTGCTGGCTGTGCCCTGTGGCCCGCACCACACGCTGCCATAGAAGAAAGGGGACGTGGGGCAATGTACAGTCGTTTCACCTCCAGGTGACCCACCCTGGAGGTCTGGCAGCAGACGCCAATTCTCTGTCACACGGCCTTCAGAACGGGCTGGCTGGCCACCCAGGCAGATGTGCTGTGACCACCAGCCACAGGCACGGGTTGGGTGGCTGGACGAGGCTGTTTGTGCTGCTATAAAGAAATACCTGGGGCTACGTAATTCATAAAGAAAAGAGGCTTATTCTGGCTCCTGGCTCTGTGGGGTATACTGGAAACGTAGTGCTGGCACCTGCCTCTGGGGAGGCCTCAGGAAGCTTCCCATCATGGCAAAAGGCAAGGGGAGCCGGCACATCCAGTGGCGTAAGATGGAGCAAGAGTGGGAGGTCCCAGGCTTTTAAACACCAGATCTCGAGAGCTCTCACTCAGGCTTTTCAACACCCAGATCTGGTGAGGCTCACGTGAAAAAGCATTACGTCTCCTGGACCATCAGAGTTTGATGGCAAAGGTGATGGTGATAACTCCTTCATGAGATCCACCCCTAGGATCCAATCCCTGACACCAGGCCCCGCCTCCAACACTGGAGGTCACATTTCCACATGAGACACATCCTAACCCCATCAGTGGCACAGAGGAGAGGCCATGGCGCAAATCCCAGGCCAGGCCCTAAATGGCGCACACACCTTGAGGCTACTGGCAGTGTCTTCAGATGGCAGGAAGAGGAGCCGTGTTCTCTCCCTTTTATCATTTTTCTCTCTCTGTATGTTCTAATTCTTCTGCAGTGAACCAGGCTTTTAAAAACGAGCTGTTCAAAGGGATGGCGGCTCGACGCACGAACTCGGCACCACCAACAAAAGCATGGGGCTATCCAGCCCCAGGGCAGGAGTGGAGGGAACTGGGGTGTCCCCGTGGAAGTCTGAACCTGAGCGGCCCCCTGCCAGCTCCCTCCATGCCCAGGTCTGAGGCTACCTCAGTGTCAGTATCACCAGCCTGCCGGCATCCTGACAGCAACCTCTCTACCCCAGCCTCTGACAAAGCCCAACACCTGCTCCCCAGGCCCCGCAGGCCCTCTCCAGCCCCAGGTACAGTCTCCCTGGGTCCCTGGGGGTCCCCCGCAGGCAGCATCCCTGCCCGGTGTCAGCTGCAGGCTCCCGAGGAGCTGGGAGCCTGGGAAGCAGCTCTGCTGATGTCAGGTCACTTAAAATAGAATTCCAAATGAGCGGCTTCATTAGAGGAATCTAAAATTAGCGCTGCTACTCAGTATGTGTGCACTGGGAGGGCGGGGCAGGGGCTGTGTCGGCGGGAGGCAGCTCCCTCGAGGCCAGGACCGGAGGCCAAGCACTGGGGAACCCAGAGATCCTTGCAGGGGTCCCCTTGGGCCTGCTGCGAGTGGACACGGCCTCCAGGGCCCACCTGCCTCCAGCCCCTCTGTCACCGGCCTGGTGGGGTCACTTCAAGGCTGCTGCCCCCCAGGCCTCGGCACAAAGCCCCCAGCCCTCTCCAGGGAGGCAGATGAGGGCCTCCCCCAACACAGGTGTTCTCTAGCTGAGGCCAGGGCAGGTGCCAAGGTGTCCGTGGGGGACCCAGGGGCAGCCAGGCAGAGGGGAGAGGGAGGCCCTGGGAGAGCGCACCACCCGCTGCCCTCATTAGAAAGGTATTTATTAACTTCTGCGCTCCTGGACATTGACTGAATTCTTGTCTACATTATCAGCTCATGTAAATTCATTATCCTAACAGCTGGGAATACGCTCCACCGTGTGAAGGCCTGTGATGGATGAGTACCGGGGGGCTGGGGGCTGTCTCCACACCGTACAAGCTCTTTTGACATGTGCAGCGCAGCAGGCGAAAACAAGCCAGGGGTCTACATGGACCCTATCTGTGAGCCCCCACCCACCCCCAACCTCTTATTCACATCACGTGCTACTCTGGACAGACCCCTTCCAACCACTGTCAGCTGCCACCTTTGCTACCTCCACCCCCCAGGAAAAAAAAGCTGCCACATCCATACCCCTAACGGCCCCTCGGCCCTGGGCACCCTCAAACCGAGGATCCAAGGGACAGAACCCTTTTCATGTGAGCCTCAACTGTCTGCTCCCTGAACTCTTCCAGAAAGAACCCACCTGGTCTAGACAGTCTGCCTGGCAGAGCTGAGAACCTAGAGGCTTCTGCCAGAAGCCAGAGGGCAGGAAACAGAGAATGAGGCAGGCAGCCACAGCACCCCAAAACCGTCAGCCCCACATTTCACCAACAGGGAGAGTCCCTTGGGGCGAGGTCCCTGCCCTCCCGGCCCCTGCAGCAAAGCACTGCTTTAATCATACTTTTTCTCCTCTTCTCTGCCTAGCTTTCTAAAACGGTCAGAAGCAGCACAATGCTATTAAAAAAAAAAAAAAAAACGCAAGAAAAAAAGGAAGCAAAGTCCCAGTGGAGGGGCACGGCTGGCTGGCCCGGGGAGCCCAGCTTGTTCTTGGTTCTTCAGAACAGACCCCAAACGGGCTTGCCTGCTGTCCAAACGCTCGGCAGCAGGATTTCTAAGAGGGGGGAGGCCTCTCTACTCCATTAAAGATGGTGTCCCATCCCTCGCTCCCCCTCCCCGCGAGGGTGGAGGGCTTATTAATCAGCGTGCCAGCCGCCCTCCCGGCCTCCCGTGGATCCTATAATTACTGCTTCCTTTCATCCCTGCTCTTCCCCGGCACCAGACCTCAGGCCTGCTCCCTCCGTGCTCTGTAATTACAAGCTAATAGCCGAGATGAATTTTCTGCTGGGTCCCGGTTCAAGCACCAATCCACCCCTTCCCCCTGACAGCCCCCCGTGGGGTAATTACACCCCGTGGGGCTAGGCCCAGCAGGGCTTCACTTTCTGGGCCGGCGTGCACAATCTGGAGCTGCATTCTCTAATCACCCCTCTTGGTAATTTTTCATTACCGCAGAAAGAAATGTTTGTGAACAAATAAAGGGCGTCCCCCAGCTCAGGGACCGGTGCCCGCCCCCATGATCCCCACTCCCCCAAAAGGGCAAAGCTTCTGTGGCCCTAAGGAGGACGGGTCACCCTGCTACAGACCCTGGCAGCTGAGGCTGCCTGGGCACCACGTGATCCCGGAAGCCTGGGCGGCTTCATAATCAATTCAATATCATATCTGCCCTCCACGCATTCAGAGCGCACTCACACAAAGCAATTTTTCCTGGGGGTGGAGGCAGGGGAGGGGGCTGGGAGACCCCAGGGGGAGGTCTTCTTGCTCCAGATGTATGGGGGTAAGCCTGCTTCTGCCTTAATTTTTCTTTTCCAACTAAGAACACCTCTCCCAGGCTGCCCTGAGTCCTCACACTGGACTTGCTTCCCAAGCTCTATGCCCCAGAAACCGGCCAGGACCACCACTCATGGCTAGGGCAAGGGGCAGCCCTCACAGGTGGCCTGGATCCTGACTCGGAACCAGAAGGACCAGGAAAACACAGGCAGGTGGGCAGGGTCAGCCTGCGCAGCCTCCGGAACCCCTGCCCCAGGAGGAAAATGAGCAACGCAGTGCCCGGCCCACGCAGAATAGCGCCTTGGCCACGCTCACCGAGCCACGCAGGAGCCCCCAGACGCGGCCCGCCAGGGACCCAGTAAACCACGCGGAGCTACCCGCAATGAGCCAGCTCCCAAGCAATGCCTAGGGTCTCCGGCAGCCACCCTGAACCCCATGTTCTGACCGAGTCCCACGACACCCTCAAAGCTGCAGTCCTGCCCACTGCCATGCTGGGAACACAAGGTGGGCCACGTTCCGCAGAAAAACACGGGGTGCAGAGCTCTCAGAAGGCCCTCACACAGGGGCACTGGACAGTGCAAGGGACCAGGTAAAACCCGGGGGTGTCCCTGGTAGGGCTGGGTCACCTGCAGGAGCTTCCCAGGTTGGGTGCCACACAGCAGTTCCTCGGACAGCAGGGGGCCTCTGCATGACGGCATCGGACACTGGGGTTGCATCCTGGGGCCAGCGGACAGCGGCCTCCTAGGAGGCGACGGTCCTACGACAGGTTCACGGCCACAGACGCGTCCCCGAGGTTCCCGGATGGAGGAGAGGGATGGGAAGTCAGGCAACAGATGGTGGCAACATTTGACGCAATTATCCTAAGCGGCTGCTGCGTGTGCGGAGAAGCAGGCCGGGCAGATGAAGGGCTGGAGAGGAGGGCGGCGGGAAGGGTTGGACTGGCAGATGCGGGCGGCAGCCTGGCCTCGGCGGGGAGGTGGCCTCCTAAAGGGGCATGGCAGACCAAGGGGAGGGTGGGGCCCTGGGTCAAGGCTGGAGTCCGTGTCCAGAGCTGGGACTCCGAGGTATCAGAGGGTGACTTTTACAGGGCGCCGGCTACCTGTGCCCTTACTTCATGTAAGCAGACCCCAGAAACCAACCCTACACAAACAGCAAAGTGACACAGGCTGCGGGGGCCACACAGTTCAGCTGAGACGGAGCCAGGGGCTCACCCTCGCTGGCCGGTTCCCAGCCCCTCTGCCACCCTGTGCCCTCGGTGGTCCCTGGAGTCCCCTGTTGCATTCTCCCTACAGGCTGCTTCTTGAAGGCAGGGGTCCTGGTGGTGCCCGGACCCAGGAGCCACCCTCCAGCCGATTATTCCACACAGCGGGATGCTCACTCCCTGTGTACACGGGGTGAACAGAGGCTGGAGATTCACACCCTAAGCCCAGGTCATGACTGGAGCCAGAAAGAGACCCAGCTGTCCCGGCTATGGTTCCGGGTGCATCCCTTTAATGTGAGAAGAGACTGCAAATGGCTGGCATCATTGGGGATCCCCTCCCTGTGGCAGCGCTCACTCTATGGTGCCTGTTTGGATACCCACCCGTGTGCTGTACCCATGATGGGTGGGGCTGGGGGGCCTGGGCCAGCAGGAGGAAGGGGGTTGGAGGCGAATGGGTCAAGGCTACGTGTCCTCGTCACGTGTCCTCCAAGTGGACAGAGCCAGAGGGAGGAGGACTCGGAGACACTTGCTCATGAGGACCCATGAAACCGAGGACCCATGAAACCAAGGATCCTCTCCTGCTCCCCAGTGTGGAGGAGGCTGAGCGGTTAACAAGCTCCCCCAGGTAAGCGGGAGGGACAGAGGACCCAGGAACGTCTCCTACAAGTGCCTGTCCTGCCTGTAAACCAAGTGAGCACCGACAACACCTGACTATGGGTCACCTGGGGCAGTGAGGACACTCCCCCTGCCCAGGGCCCTTCGTCTCCAGGAACCCGGCTGAGCTGTGCAGGAGCTGAGTGTCAACAGGTGCTGAAAGGAGTAATGCAGGGGCCAGGGGAGATGGGGCAGGGGCAGGAAGGGCCACATGGCCTTGGAAGAAGGGCCCAGGGTCTCTAGCTTCAGAGGCGGGGAGATGGCCACGACTGGAAAAGGTCTTTTCCCTCTAGCAGGGGGGACACCCACACCAGTGGAAATGGGCACCTTTAAGTCAGAAAGCACTAATGTGCCCGCGGGCACAGGGATCCTCACATCCCACTCAGCCAGCCCGAACTTCCGCTGAGAGCTGTGGAGCGTGAGGGAACACACTATGGGGGCTGAGCTAAAAGGGCTTCATCCTGAGATGGAAAACCCAAGGAGGCTAGGGTGGTCCCAGGCTGACTCACGCCCAACGGCTCCACGCAGACTTGTAGGGCACTGCATGACCCAAGCCTCAGTTCCCCCGTCAGTACCACGGAGAGAGGGCAGAAATGATTCGACTAGAGTCAGTGAACAGAGGCTCACGCCTGTAATGTCGGCGCTTTGGAAGGCCGAGGTAGGGGATCGCTTGAGCCCAGGAGGTTGAGGCTGCCATGAGTTGTGATTTCACCACTGCACTCAAAAGTGCAGTGAGACCCTGTCTCAAAAACAAGCAAACAAAAAAAAGAGTGGACAAGGGGCAAGTCTTTTACCCTTCAACCTGTTTTTATCTGACCTGAAGTCAGGCTATGTTGTTTAAATGAAAATCAATACACCACATTTTAAAATAGGAGGTTTCAAGTCAACATGAAGGTATCCAGTTTCTCTTGAAAAATCAAAGCTATAAAAATCCCAATCCCATGAGTGGCACTTGTCCCTTAGTTTGCCCCTAAGTCTCCAGGTTGCCAGAGTTGCCCCCCACCACTCTCTATGGTCTCAGGCTGGCCAGCTTCGTCAACACCAGCCTGGTCTCCCCAGTTCTGAAACCAGGTCTGAGCAACTAACAGCCCTGCGAGAGCTCCAGCAGCAACCCTCAGCGCAGGGACATGCAGCTCAGACGTTATCAACATGTTAAGGCCATCAGGGTATAACCCCTTCCCATGCCCAGCTTCGGGGGACACCTATGAAGGCCACAATTCTGGCGCGTGTCAATCCCAAGGTGGGTCCTGCCTGAATCAAAGTCAGCTCACCAAGCCAGGGCTTGCCCAAGTCATAAGCAGTTACATCTGCTTTTGCAAAAAGGTCCATTCTCATGAGGGTTCAAAGTGTCAGATCAGACCCTTTCCCCAGGAAAATACACCTACTGCATGTTATATAGTTTTACCAAGTTCACAGAGCCTACCTGTAAACCCTGTGGGAGTACACATGTGAAGACGGATGGCATCTGCAATCCCAGTCCACAAACTCCTACAGCACAGGATTCCCCAAACAGGAACCCACCAGCATTAACACCCTCTCCCCCAATATGACCCACCTGGGCAGAGGAAATACAGGATGTAAAAGAAAGGGCCCAGAACGTTCCACGTCCTAATGATGTTTCCTCATCCAGAGTCATCTCCCATCTGCAAAGCCCCACATGCTGTGCCCCGACATCACTAAATGCCTCACTGGAAAAAACCAACGACCGCACAGCCAAGAAGGGGCTTTGAAATGGGGTCGTCGGGGAAAAGCTCCCAGAACAGTCAAGTTCCAGGAGTCCTGGACTCCCTCGTCCAACCCAGCCACCAAACGGCAAATGTGGTCACCGTCTCTGGCCACAATCATCCCGTCAACTGCCAAATGGCTGACTGCTTAAGTCTAAATGATTCTGTAATTCCCAGCATGCCCAGGTACACACCCCTCCAGAATCCCAGTGAGGAACCTGTAAGTTTCCCAGCGAAGTCCAGACCTGGCTGTTGGGAGCTGGCAGTCTACCCGCTATGACCGGTAACAAAGCTCTCCCAGAGTGTACCATGACAAGAACTCCAGGCTATGTCTCCTGTCTTGCAGGCCATGGGAGCATGGAGCGGGGGTGCGGGGAGGGAGAATGAACGAGTTAGGCAGGTAAGCAGAAGTGGGCAGGAGCGCCCTGCCCACCCCTCTTCTTCAAGGGTAATCTGGCAAAACGAACACAACAGCCTCTCCAGTGGGCACGGAAGACACGGAGGACACGAAATCCCACAGTCCACGCTGCTGGCCGTGGCTGGAGAAACTCCAGCTCCAGCATCCCAGCAGACACCGTCCTGCCATTACTGGATTCAGAGTCACTCCATAGGATCTAACCGGTTGCCACCTGGAAGCCAGCTGCTTGGCTGAATGTCCTCCATGTGCCCAGGTGACAGGCTCCAGGGGTCCGGCATCCCTGCTAAGGATGGATTAACTGCCTTAGTCCTACAAAGTCTTAGAAGACATACATTTAGGTGGACAACAAGTTGTGAAACGTTAAGACCACCTGTTCAAAAAAGCCGGGACACAGGCTTCATTTAGAACAGACACAATCTCAGCGCACACCTCTACTCCCCCGCAAACCCAGGCACAGAGCAGGCCAGAAACCCTTTTCAAGAGGGTTCCCCAACAGCGCAGGGACGCTGGGCTGAGACCATCTAAACGGGTTCCCCAACAGCTCAGAGACCCAGGGCCGAGCGGTGTGCCGGCCCAGGCATTACAGAAGGGCCGTTCCGAAAACCATTTTCTTATCTGTTGTTACGGGGTGACGAACCACACCCTCCTGATGGGTGGCAGAGACACGAGGATCCGCAGCCTCTGGGAGGCGGAAGTCTCTCCAATGTGCCCATCTGGCTAAGAATTTTTGCTTTAACCGCATTCCACTTTGTGTCTTCAACACCCGGTATAGCATCGGCTGTCTAGTGGATCCTCATATATTTAAGTGAATGGAAAAAATACCACATGTCAAATGCAAAAACATTACAAAAATACACTCAAAGATAAACGTACACTGGGAATTCAGTTGGAAGAATCCACTCACATCCTGAGACTGGGTGAGGCAACTCAGTTTAATTTTGTTTTTGTTGCTGTTGTGGTTGAGACAGGAGTCTTGCTCTGTCACTCAGGCTGGGGTGCAGTGGTATGATCACAGCTCCTGGCGGACTCAGGCACGGGGGACTCGAGCGATCCTCCCTGCTCAGCTTCCTGAGTAGCTGGGACCACAGGCCACCCCACCCTGCCTGGCTAGTTTTGTTTTTTTAAATTTTTTGTAGAGAGAGGGTTATGAACTGCAGAGCTCAAGCGACCCACCTGCCTCAGCCTCCCAGAGTGCTGGGATGACAGGCTTGAGCCGCTGCGCCCGGTTATAAACAGGCCCTTCTGAATCAGCCTGTGACCCCAGGCTCTAAGGGAGACAGGTCGGAAGTTGGATAAGGAGGCTGGACCGGGAATCTCACCGCATGGGTTTCTGCTCCTCTACCAATTACCAGCTGTGTGACTTCAGGCAGGATATGGATCCCCAAGGCCCCTTTCTTCCCCGGGTTGACGGCTAAACGAGGATAATCCCTACCTAGGAAGCCAGTCCTTCCCCGGGGAGGAGGACAGCGCTGGAGTGGGAACATCCCCACATCGTGCCTGGCGCACAGCCCACCCTGTGACCCTCACAGGTCAGGGCGGTCGTGGTACCTCTGGATACAGGAATACAGTCTTTCCCATGTGGTTACTAAATCCCAGAGATAACCCCTTAAGTGGGATCAAGACCTGGCCAGCGCGCCATCTGGCCACAGATGACACCACGGAAAGGCGCCTGCCATCCCTTCAGGCCCCCATGGGGCAGTGGAGTGTCACTTGGCACCCCCGGGCTCTGCCTCCCACCTCAGAAGAGAAAAGACTCTGGGTTAGCACAGAAGAGGCCCCTAAGGCTGTGCCCCCCCGCCCCCCTCCCCACTCACGAGCTGTCCTGTGCTCAGCTTGACACATAGATTTTCCTTCGGGACGGCTTAACCTGTCCACCATCAATACTGCTCGACCAAAAGCCGGGCGATCAATACCGTTCATTACTGCCTGCAGCCACAGACCTGCCATCCGAGAGCAGGAAGGGCAGGGCTGAGGCAGGGGCAGTTTGTTAAAGCACCTCCCACCACCTGGGCCCAGACTCCGAACCACCAAGGAGGCAGTGGTGTGCGTGTGAGCCCGAGGGGGCGCCGAGGATCCACTACAGAACCTCTGGTTGCTGACCCAGCAGAGGGCTCGGCAGGGGCTGCTGTGGTGCCGGAAGCCTTAGGGCAGAACAAGCAACTCCAGGCTTGGCGGGAAAAGGAGCTGCAGCCCCTCTCCCACCCCAGCACTGCAAGGGAGTACGCTGAGGGTAGGGGAACAAAGCCTGGACTCTCATAAATGAAAGCTAAGCTGGATGCAGTGGCTCACGGCTATAACTCCAGTGCTTTGGGAGACTGAGACAGAAGGATCACCGAAGATCAGGAGTTCGAGACCACCGTGGGCAACATAGTGAGACGCTGTCTCCACAAAGAAAATTTCAAAAAATCAGCCAGGTGTGGTGGCGTACACCAGTGGTCCCAACTTCTCAGGGGGCTGTGGCAGGAGGCTCACTGGAGCCCAGGAGTTTGAGGCTATAGGGAGCTGTGATCGTACCACTGCATTCCAGCCTGGGCAACAGAGCAAGACCCTCTCTCTCATTAACACAACAAACAGGAGTAGCCCAAAGCCTTGGGGAGCCTGCATCAGGGCTGTACTGAGCACTGGGTAAAAAAGCCTTAAACCTTCAACAGCCTCAGGACGCAGGCGACCTCATCATTCCCATTCTACAGATTAGAAGACTGAGGCCCAGAACACAAGTGCCCAGGTCACAGGCGACACAAGAGGCGGATATGAACGCTCAGATATGCCGATCACCACAGAACGGCTGACACTGGCCAGGGGCTCACCCCGTGCTCCAGGCCTTCTCAGCCCTCACCCGCATCTGCCCTTTACCGTCAGGGGCATGGGGCAGCCATTACAGCATCTCATCCTCATCCTCAACTTATAGGTGAGAACACTGGGGTGGGGGTGGGGCTGTGATGATCAACGTGGGAGAGTCTACGTCACCATTAACATGCACCCACCCCCCACCGCCCGTCCAGCAGCCCAAAGCCACAGCAACACACCTCCTCAGACACACCAACTCCTCCAGCTAGAAGGACCAGTTCAGACTAGGAAATCTACCCATGTCCACGCGCGTGTGCATTTGAAAGCCTCTCCAGAAGGGCTCCAAGCACACCTGAGCCAGGCACGAACCACCATCAGGATTCTGCCTGGGATGAACACAAGGCCCAGAGATGTCCAGTGCCCTGCCAGGTGAGAGGTGCCCGGTCCTACATGCAAGGTGGGACGGGGGGAGATGTCCACTCTCAGTCACTAGGGTGCTCCATCCAATTCCGGGGCAAGCAAGGTGGTCTCTGGCTTCCCAGGTGGGAAGTCTCCTTCAACAGCATCAGCCCATCTTGCCCAGGGTAAGAAATTCCTCCCCACATTGACCCCACCCCCCAGGAGAAGGCACTTCTGGAGTAGGGAGGTCAAGCATTGAAAAGCTCCCACCCTGGCTGGGCACAGTGGCTCACGCCTGTAATCCCAGTACTTTGGGAGACCAAGGTGGGTGGAGGACTTGAGGTCAGGAGTTTGAGACCAGCTTGGCCAACGTGATGAAACCCTGTCTCTACTAAAAATAAAAAAAAATTAGCTGGACATAGTGGCGAGAGCCTGTAATCCTAGCTACTCGGGGAGGCTGAGGCTGGAGAATCTCTTCAACCTGTGAGGCGGGGGTTGCAGTGAGCCGAGAATGCACCACTACACTCCAGCCTGGGCAGCTGAGCAAGACTCTGTTCCAAAACAAAAACAGAAACAAACAAACCTCCCGCCCGGGCCCCCAGGTGACTAGGAAGCTACAGTGGAAGAAGGCAAAGCCAGGGGCTCAGCTTGCGCTGCACACAGCAATCACCCAGGTGTTTCAAACACGAACGCCCAGGCCTCATCCCCGAGAGGTGGGCTGAACTGCCTGGAGGAATGGCCTGGGCACTGCTGCTTTTAAAGCTCCCCAGGTGATTCAAAAGTACAGCCAGGAGAGACCACTGGGCTAGAGGCTCCCCACTTCCTCCACCTGCCTCCTAGAAACCCCCAAGTCACACAGACCCACAAAAGCCTCAAGGGCAGCCCAGCCCATTCTTTCCACAGATCCGCTGCAGGTGAGGGTGGAGCCAGAGGCCGCTCCAGCGCCAGCCTGTCCTCATCAGCAGCTCCTTCCTCCAGGCCTGGACTCGGCCCCCGCCTCCCGGGGCTGGCTCTCACTTCCCCTCTGAACTTCTGTTTCCAGACACGGGGGTGGGCATGGGGGTGTCAGGTCAGGAGGGGCAGGTGGGCTGTCCTCAGGAACAGGTGGGCTTTGGAGCAGACTGGAGAATCCCAGGCTGCGGGACGGCCCATGTTAGGACAGGGACGTGGCCAAACGCTGGAGTGTCGAGAGCGGCGTGTGGTTTCGTCTGGCTGGAGCCGAGGGCGTGAGAGAAGAGGCTGGTGGGGGATCAGAGCTGCAGAAGCAAGATTAAAAGGCCCCCCAGTGCGTGTTTGGCAGGCGTGCAAAGGGCTGCTTTTGGCCACGCTCCTGTTTTATCTGTCTGTACACCTCCCAGCAGCAAGCACACGGCTGGGTTCAGAGGAGGAGCTCAATAAATTCTCACTGACAGGGACACTCAGAAACATCACCTCCCAGGCTGTGGCCTCAGCCGGAGGAGAAAGGCCAGTGTGCGGAAGTGAAGCCAGCGGCACGGCGTCCCACACCACACTGAGATCTGAGGCGGTGGTGGGGGGGTGGGAATTAAAGCCAGCCGGCCAGGCCTCAACACAGTCACCAAACTGAAATGTCATCTGGAACATGCCTCTCTGCAGGTTAAAATAACAGCTCTCCCAGCACACCAGGAAAGGGAGGGAAGCCCTGTGGTTTCAGAGGACCCTGCTGTTAGCCACAAGAGGCAATTCACATGCTACCCAGAGACGATTCCCATCCAAGCCCAGCCTGATCCTGGGGTTCGATCCTTAGACTTCGAGTAACCTGGGCTGGGAATTACAAGGTTTCAGACCGGGCCAGGAAAAACCGGCCCTGCTAGCCAGCTCCACAAGCCCCTGCGAGTTCCTGGGGGCAGGGAAAAGGTAGCAGCCAGGCTTCTGGCTTACCAGCACTCTTCCAGAAAAGTGGGAGGTACCAGCTCCTGATGGTATCTGCCCCAGGGGCGCTCAAGGGGAGTTTAGGACTCCAGGGCTGGCGGGGGTGGTCTCCAGCTTGGAGGTGCAGGACCCAGATCTGCCACAGAGTGGCGCTGTGCAGACTTGGCGCTTCCTCGGGCCAGAGATGCTGAGCCCACAGGCAGGCCTGGCCTCTGCTCTGAAACCACAGGGTACTCAGATCTGCAGCCCCTGAACTTCCCCCAGAGACAGGGAAGTGACTGCTGGAGGGGAGGGCTCATCGGGGCCATCGGAAGAGGCTTCCTGCTGTGAGAGCGGTGTTGGCTCCACGCCCGGCCTGGAGCCTCAGTTGGCCCACAGTCTGTATTAGGATCACCTGGAGAGCTCGGAAAACCCACCCCCGACACCGGTGGCTTAATTGGGCTTGGGAGGGCCCAGCCAGCAACAGTGTGAAAACACCTGGTTTGGAGATCTACAAGCCTCTTTGAACTCGGACACTCCAGGGTCCTAAAAACTGCCCCAAACAGCTCAGGGCCTGCTCTCAGCGGACACCTTACCGCCTTCCTTGTCTGGAGCGCAGGCTCACTGTGCGTAGAACCAGGCCCTCCAGCTCCCTTCCCAAGCCGGGGCTGACCCCAGGCCACCTGGCTGGCTCTCCCCAGCTCTGGCACGGCACTGCCCCCAAGGCTCCAGTAAAGAAAACCTGGAGCGTCAAAACTGTGGCTGGCTCCAGCTCCCCCGCTTCCCCTACTGGCTTTGGTGTCTTGTGCCAGAGTGACAAAAGCCATCCTTGCACCCGGCCCACAGGAGATCAGGAATGCTGCCAACACGAAGCTCTCGGAAAGTCTCCTAGGAAGCACAGAGGGCGCTGCCCTCGCAGGCCAGGGCCTCTTCCAGTCTCCCTATTACCTGGGCGGGGCGGCTCCCTGCACAGCCGGCGGCCGAGATGACACACGCCGCTGCGGGAGCCTGCGCGCCCTGGGCCCTCACCTGTGGCGTGGCGGCTGAGTCAGGCGCAGCCTGTGCCTCAGGTTCTGCTGTCCCTGCTGGCGGAGGAGGCCGTAAACACAGGGTGAGCAACGCTGAGGTGACTCGAGCAGCAGCAGCGCCGAGGCTGGCGGCGGGGGAAGTCTGCTCACCTGGGCCCCGCCACCCCTGCTAGGGAGTGGGCGCGTGGAATCCCGGGGGAGTGGACGAGGCGGCCGACCAGAGGACACATTTCAAAGCGCCCCACCAAGACCTTCTCTCTGCCCCTTTGTGTTCCCCCCCACCCCGCCCCCCGCCGCCGCCGCCGCCGCCTCCTGGAAATCGGCTTAGGCGGGGACGCTCCCACCCGGAGCGCGGCCGGGCCTTTTGTTCAGGCGCTGTTGACAAAAGGAGCCCTCTTTCCATTTGGTGGTCCCGCTTTTTGTTTCCAAACCCCAACCTGTGTGGGCTCCTACCCCTCAGGCCCCAGATAAGGCACCGCAGGGGTCAGCAAGGGTTTAGTGGATTTTAAACGCACTTTGCAGACAAAAGCTAGTTTGTTAGTGCCAACGCGACTCAACTCCGGCTGGCATCCCCCGCCCAGCTGAGAACTCGGCAGGTGCTCCCCACCGCCAGCATGCTGCCCTCGAACTCAGCAGAGCACCGGAGCCGGGAGCCAGGCCCCCGGCCCACCACGTGGAAGGGGCGCAGCCTCCACCCCCATCCGCTGGGTATCCCTTCCCCCAATCTGGGAATTCCCCCACCAAGGCCTGAGCCTCGAGTCGCCACTACACATTTCTCAGTGGCCCCCTGGTCCCCCACCCGGTGCCGGGGAGGGGAGGCGGTATGCTAGGGGGTGGGCGGGCGCAGGGAGGGTGAGCTCCACTCCCGCTCCGCCTCCATGAAGGGAATTTAATTAGCCTGCTGGAGAGGCAGGCGGGCGGCCGAGGAGGTGTCTCTGGTGCTGCAATATAATTGAATCGGCTCCACTCGGTCGGGCCACTCGCCGCCCATCAGCACGGCCGCAGGGCCCAGGAGGGCTGGGGGCGGGGAGGCGCATCCAGGCGGAGCAGGAAGGGCCGGGGAGGGAAAAAGGCCAGCGCGGGTGGGGGGCGGCGGCGGATGTGCAATCCCTCTCCCACCTCCCAGGCTGGGGCAGCCATCTTCTGCGGGGGGGGGGGGGGCAGGGAGCCGCTCCGCCAGGGGAGGCGGGGAAGAGGGAGGAGAGCAGCAGCCGAGCCCGGGGCGTGCCCTTCCTTGGGAAGCAGGGCCAGGGGGGTCACAGACCCGGGAGGCTGCGGTCACGCCCTCCCGACCAACTCCCCCGGAGCAAGAGGTCGGGAGGGGGAGGGGAGCAAGACAAAACCCCCCACCGGCGCGGCCCCAGTGGCGAACCCCGCCCCCCGCCCTCCTGGGCCATCGCCAGCACCTGCTGCGGGGGCGCCCAGACACCCCCCTCGCTCCCTCCCGCGCCGCGGCAAAGTTTTCATTCCAGCTCTAGAGCACCCGCAGCTCTCGGAGACACCCCCGCCACCCCCATCCCCCCACTTTATCAGCCCTCTAGCCCGTGCGCACTTACACACCCCCCACCTCTCGCTGAGCTCGGGGCCCCTGCGTCCCCGCCGGCAGCCAGGCCGCCCAAGCTGCGACCCGCGGGCGGGGGGAAGGGGGTGGCCTTTGGTCGCCTGCCCGCCCTCCCGACTCTTATCGCTGCTCACACTCCGGGGAAGTTGCCCCGAAGCCGTTGGCGGCCGCCCCCGCGGAACCCGCGAACTTGAGGAGGAGAGTGCGGTGGGGGGAGGGGGAGGGGGAGGACCCGCGCCCCCGGCCCGGTGCGGAGCGCTCACCTTTCATGCCAGGGCCCCGCAGCTCCGCTTCGGCTGACACATTCTGGAGCCACCGTCGCCCAGTGTTTGTCTAAACTGCTTATCTCACCCGGGGCTGCTCGGCGGCGGCAGCTCGGCCCGCTGGGGAGGTGGAGCTTCCGGGGCCCCGGCCAAGAAACACCTGCTGCTGTCGCCGCCGCCGCCGCCGCCGAGGACACACCCAAACGCAACACCGCCCACTCCCGGGCCACTGGCTCGCTCCCGGCTCCCTGACCTCAGCCAGCGGGAGGTGTCAGGTTTCAGCCGCAAACACACAGGCGCGCGCGCGCGCACCGACGGGCGCCCGGGTCCACCCGCCCAAGCACACGCCCCTCCCCAGCCCGCCCGGCCAGGTGAGCCGAGGACACCAGCAGGGCCGCGGAGGTGCCACCCCCACGCTCCCGGGAACCCCTGGCTGTACTGCTCGGGGGTCCCAGAGACTTTGCTGGCAACGACCGGCCATTAGACTCTAAAAGTAGGGAGCAGCCACAGCACGCTCGCCACGTGAGAGGAGCCCTCACACTTCTCGCAGCCGCGTCCCGGGAGCCTAGAACAGTGACTGGCAAAGAGCAGGCCCAATAATGGGCGAACGGATAACTCCGTGTCCTGGAGGCCTTTAGGAAACAACTTTCTTGGCGCGTGGGGTGGGGCGACACAAAGTAGGCGGTATACCCAAGCCCCCCCATGCCTGACCTTATTACCCCAACTAGAAAAGGCTGAATACTAAGAACTTAGCCTCAAAATTCTGTAAGGCACCCCATCCCCCCGTTTTAAGTAACTTTTGGGAAGGCCACAATGCGGGCCGCTGCAGGGGGTGTTAGTTCTTCAAAGAACGCACGGCCCAGGGGCTGGAGAGCCCATGGAGGCGCCGCTCCGCCAGGGGGATCATTAAGTAGCTGGGGTTGCGGTCAGAGGCGAAGTCGCTCGCCTCCAGAAACTGGCACGACCCACTGCGCTTCTGGCCCCAGCGCAACGCCTCCCCATTCCTGGCACCCCCCCCAACCCTACCTCACCCAGGCACTTGACTGGAATGACTCAGGGAGCGTCCTGAAATTCCTGGGCACCCACAGGCGGCGCGGAGAGGGACTGAGGGCCCCAGCCTCCCCACCCCCGGCTCCGCCCACCCGCCCCGCCCCCACTCCACCGCGGCGGGCGCGTCCCCAGGAAGCTCGAGGTTAAAGGGGCGGACCTCAGGGGCCGGGGTCGCCAGGCCTCGCCCGCCGCCTTCTGCCGCCCGGGCTGTAAACCCCAACGCGACTCAGGCCCCAGGGTCGCTCCCTCTTCGTCCTGTTCCAACACCCCTCTGATCGGGAGCGTCCCTACTTCTGAGCCCAGAGGCAAACCGGCACCCCCAGGTCGGCCGCCCCAGCGCTGCGCTGCGGGTTTGGACTTTCGGCCCCCCGTGCCAGCCCCAAACCTGCCCCGGGACATGCCCGCGCCAGGCTTGGCAAGCGCGCATGCTGCCGTCCTCGCGGGCCCGCCTCCCCCGCCTTCCTCCCTCCCCTTCCCCGCGCCAGCCCGGATTGCGACGGGAGCGAGCGCTGGGCGCCTGCCACCCCCCATCCATCTGTTCCCGATGACGCTGGCCTGCCTAGAGCATTCGGGGCCCGCGCCAGCGGGGAGCAGAACAAGCCTGTGTGCCCTCTAGGGGGCGGGGTCTGACGGGCGCCCCCAGGCCCCGCGCTCCCGGGTCCATCTCCGACCGAGCGCACGCCGGAGGACGGCGATGGGGGCGCACGCGGGTCGGCCCCACCGCCTTGCACAAAGCTCCGGGCCGACCACAAACGAAAAGGGAAACGGACCAGCGAGGCCGAGTCGGGCCGTTACTGGCTCCTACCTGCGGACGCCAGGCGGCCCTGGCACGGCGCGGGGCGGGGGGGCTGCTTGCCCGCGCAACCCGCCAGCTCCCCGGCGGAGCCCCTCCTTGCGGCCTCGGCCTTGGCCGGACGCTGTAATTTACGCACCACACGGTGGCTCGGCCGCGCAGCCCTGGGTAATTTATACCCGCACTGGCCGGCGGATTCACCCGGCCCCAGGCGGCCAGGCTGGGAGGGGGAGGGGCGCCTCCACCCTCCGGGAGTCACGGGCCGGGGGAGGGGAGGATAGGGAGGTGTTAGGAAGGAAAGGACGACGACTGGCCCGGAGCCTTAACAACAAAATTCACCTCCGGGACTAGTCCAGCCCCTTTCCCACCTGGATTACAGGCTGCGGGGGGGAGGGGAACAGCATGCAAATGAGCCTCTCGCACCTGGCCTGGAGCTGCCTCCGGCCTAATTCTCCAGGTAGACACCTAGACCCCACCTGCACGTCTCTCACCCGGACACGGTTCCACCGCCTACTGCCTACTTCCTCGGAGAGACCCTTGGGCCAGGGGTGAAGGCGGGGTGAGGTTTCTCCACCTGTCCGAGCAGGACCACGACAGCCAACCGCAAAAGCATGTCGAATGGCCACCGAGAGGGGTGGCACTTGGCTACTTTTTAGAGCTGGCCAATCCCTCTGGCGTGTACATCTAGCTCCACTGGATTACGAGATGGGTGGTCTGGTCCGTGTTTCACAGATGAGGAAGTTGAGGCCCAGAGTTGCTCTAGATCACGTGCACGCAAGCTGCGCCCACACTGCTCACACCTGGAGGCTCTCCCCTTCCCAGCCCGGTAGGCCTAGGAAGCGAGGAGCTGCCGGACACCCCCGCGGCCGCCGGGGGGCAGCAGCGAGCCGCCCTGTGAGTCCTGGCCGGGAAACGCTGGCGGCCACCAGGCGGGCTGGCAAGGCGGAGATGGATGACACTCACTGTCAGTGCGCCCGGCCCCCGGAAATTAGTAATCCGGAGCACGGCCTCGGAGTTTAAGAGTGGGAATTGCTCTCCTGCAGCCGGGGCGCTCCTCGCTAACGAGGTTTGTCGCTTGACTCCTAATTTCCCGGCACTGGGGCTCAGCCTGGCCTCCCTCCATTTCCCTCCAGGCTTGCTTCTCCTCCTCTCTCTTCTTAAGCCGCGCCCTACCCACAGCCTCGCACCTCCAGATAGTGCTAGCACTTCCTGGACACAGCTCTCCTTCCCTGGACCTCCTCCCCACCCTCCACTCCCATATGCCTGGAAGAAGCTAGGTAGGTGGCAGGGCCAGGCCTGCGGAGGCATCTCCCAGAGCCAGACATGTGTCCTGGTGAAGCTGTCCGCGATGCTCCTTACCACGGACTGTCCTCCGTGCCAGGGCAATAGGATGCTGGCTAAGGCATGCTTGCTCGCACTCTGCCAAACTAAACTGTGCCTCCAAGAGTGGGAGGCCGGCTCTCAGCCCCTCACCTGGCTCAGGTACCTGCATCAGTGACACCTAGGTGCAAACTCCAACCCTACCTCCACAGCCCTGGAACCGATCAAGACCTACACCGTAAAAAGAGATTTAAAATTTAAAAGCTTTCTGATAGGGCATGCTAGCTCAAGCCTGAAATCCTGGCACTTTGGGAGGCCAAAGCAGGCATATTGCTGGAGATCAGGAGTTTGAGACCACTTGGACCACATGGCAAAACCCTGTCCCTCTAAAAAATAAAAAATTTAAAAAAAAATTAGCCCTGCATGGTGGTGTGCGCCTGTGGTTCCAGCTACTTCGGAGACTGAGGTAGGAGGATCACTTGAGCCCAGGAGGCAGAGGTGGCAGTGAGCTGAGATTGTGTCACAGTACCACACACTGGGTGACAGAGTGAGACGCTATTCCAAAGGGGAAAAAAAGCTTTCCGTCTCAGATGAACTTACTCCCTGAGCCCAGGAACTCAAAGGGGTGTCTGGAGGCATGAGGTCTAGAAGGATCCATCAGAAAGAAGGGGATGCCTTGAACCACAAGAGGTGGGTGGTTCTTCACTCAACAAACACACTAAACCCCAGGCTGTTTCACACTTGCTTTTCCAGAAACAAAACTGAAAATTCCAGCAAGCCTTCAGCAAGCGCCTCAGAGAGGCCAAGGTTAGCCGGGCCTGGTGGTGCAAGTCTGTGATCCCAGCTACTCGGGAGGCTGAGGCAGGAGGATCATTTGAGCCCAGGAGTCTGAGGCTACAGTGAGCTATGACTGTGCCACTGCACTCCAGTGCCTGACCCACAGAGACCCTCTTTTTTAAGTGGGGGACATGGGACAAACACCAGAGGGCAGATGCTGACAGAGGAGACAGTTCAAGGCAGCAAGGAATTTGGAAGGCAAGGGGCAGGCTGACAGCACAGACCATCACCACCATTGCCTGGACATTCAACCTGGGCCACGTCAGATCCTCCGGGGTGAGGGTGCCACATATGACTGTCACAACCACACTAGGTCTTAGCACGGTGCCCAGCCCTGGTCGGGGATGAGTCCTGGACATGTTCTTTATGGTTCTGCTTCCTCTAGGGCTCAGGAGAACAGCACACAGCCTAACCCGACGCCCTTCTCCACCCTGGCCAGTTGCTCCCAGCACGTAGGAACTGCATGTCACCTTCATCATGCTGCCTGGGCACCTTGTTCAGCGCCTGCATCCACAAATAAGTATCAGGGACCTGAATGTCTGAAGCCCAGGAACTAAAGATCACCTCTGCCACTCACCAAGCACCTAACAAGAGCCAGCGCCACTCAGCACATGTCACTGGAAGCCCTCCCAGCCCTGCAAGGCAGGCAGTGACCTCCATTACACAGCCCGAGTGGGGAGACCTGAGAAGGTTAATTGACCTGCCTCAGGCACACACATTCCACCACTAGTCTCATCCAGGCATGGCTCTTACACCTGGCAGCATTTCTCAGTAACCACCTGCCATGGTCACTCTGATTATTAAGAAAGATATACCTGCGGGGGGGTGACAGGTCTCAAGCGCCTTCAGGTCGATGTGTCACCTCTGGCCAGCTGTCCAGTGCCTGAAAACCATTTTGGTTGGGGGCCAGGGGAGGGGGCCGTTCGCTACCTAGAGCTGAGCACCCTGGGATTCACCCAGGTCCCCTTCATCTACGGCCCACCCTCCCCAAGGCTACCAGCCCTGGTGCAGGGGTAAGGGGGGCCTAAGGCCAAAGAGGGCACTAAATCCAGGGGGCATGATGGGCTGAGGGGAGGCAGGAGGCAGAAGGCTGCCCAGCTGCCCCATCCACCCTCAGCCCCCTAGTCTGCCCTTCGCCTGGGTGAAGGTGCAAGCCTTTGCCACTTAGATTCCACCCTCCTCTCTGTTTCCTGCCCCGCTGCTATCACTGGCCCAGAAATCCTCCCCATTCTTCAAAGCCCAGCTTATATCTTATCTCTTGCAAGAAGGCTTTTCCCATCCCTGCCTCTGGAATTCATCTCTCCAGGCTGCAGCCCACTCTTAGATAGCGATCACCAGTGCAGTAGGTCTTAAGTGATGGGAAGCGGGGAAGGAGAGTACAGATCCCCAGGCCCCCCCCTTACTGAGGGGAGGTCTCAAAGCAGGTCCTGAGAAGCAGCATCCTGCACCAGCGGCCCTGCTGGCCAGGCCACAGTGTGTCTGCTGCAGTTCCAGGCTCCCTGCTCCCAGCGGCCGTCGGGGCCTCAAGGGAAGAGGGCCTCCTGTCTCCTAGCAGGGACAGGGTCCCCAGCCCCTGGGCAGGACTGAAGATTCCACCGAGGTCTGCTGAACTCATCAAGGCTGGAGGGAGAGAGGGGAAAGCAGCCCCCGCCTCTCCTTGCCTGCCCCTCTGGGGGAGGAACCAGATTCTCCAGGGATGCTGGGGAAGCCCCACCCTGGCAGCTCAGGTGGCCCTCAGTAGCCCAGGTCACCTCCAGGGGAACAGGAAGGGGTTAAGGCCCCGCCAACTCCCCCCTGAGGAGTTTTCCTCTTAACCCCGGGCTGCCCCACACTTCCTGCCCTCTCAGCGCTTGGTTCCAATCCGCACCCTGCACACAGCTGCACTCCTTTACAATCAGTTAACAGCTGTTTTGCATAGATTTTCAATTCTAATTGCCTCGCTTTGTGAGCTCGGCGGAGCCCTGGTGAATGGGGACGCTGCCACCGCGGCTAGAAAGCGGGTGGGAGGGAGTAAAAGGAAGCAGTGTGCGTCGGGCTGCCGGCTTCTATTTTTCTAAATCAGAAAAGAATACCCCTGCCACCAACCTCCCCCCAGCTCCTGCCTCTCCTTCTGGAGCAATGAAATCTGAAATGGGTGCCCCCACCTCTGGAGAGGCACCCACCCTGTGACCTGGGTTCCCTGACCCCAACCCAGATACAGGTCCCAGAGGGCAGCTTCCAGCTCCAAAGCTGGCCCAGGAGCCACGGGTCCCCTCCTCCCTCCTGCCCCCTCCTCCCCTCTGCCCCCTCCTCCCTCCTGCCCCCCTCCTCCCCTCTGCCCCTCCTCCTCCTGCCCCCCTCTTTCCTCCTGGAGCTCCCCTGCCCCCTGCCGCCCCCTCCTCCCTCTTGCCCCCCCACCCCAGGCTCTCCCGTATCCAGATATGGGAAGCTAATTGGACAATAAAGTTGAACAGCAAGGAAACGCGCTCTCTGGAGACAGCTGGCATCTATAAAAGAGAAATATTTGCATTTAAAACCTTTAAACTTTATATGGCGGGGCCAGACTGAGGCAGTGGAAGGAGGATGGGGGTGAGGGCAGTGCTCGGACCCTTGAGAGGGGCAGAGAATGCTTGGAGTTTTGCACCCTTCTGCCACCAGTGAGTCCGCATACACACATACCCCTTGCCCTGTTACTGACTGGGGTCAAGTCGGCCCCTGCTGGCCGAACGTCCCTGCTCAAGTGCAACCATCCAGGGGTCTGAAATCCTGGGAAGAGCTTGCATCCACTAGGGCTGCCAAAGGCAAGCCAGGGGGATCACAGGGCATCAGGGCCGGGCCCTGCACCCTGGTGGTGGGTCTGGCTCAGCTGCTTTCCACAACCTGCTCCTCTCCCAGGTCACCCAGAAGCTCCAGGGCCCAGTGGAGGGCAGACTCAGTGGGAAAGTGGCCCCTTCCTGGTAAGGAGACGTTCTGCCAGGAATCTCCTCCGGTGGCCTGAAGCTCTCCGCCCCGTCCCCCGCACACCCAGACGGCGCAGTTGTGTGAGGGCACCTGACCAGGTCGGCGTTCAGGGCACTATGAGCGGGCACCACTGTAGTGCCCAGATGAGGCTCGGAGAACCCGCCTTGCCTTCCCAGGGCTCCTGCTGTCTGGGGTGGGGATGCCAGGTTTTCATTTCCTCGCATGCCTAGTTTCCATTTTTCATATTTGAGAGAAACCTGGCCAAATTCTCCTACTGTCAACATTGGTGATGTAAAGCAGGGAGAGCATGTGTTCCTGAGTGGTCTTATTTTAGCAGGCTTTTAGGAAATCGCGGCACACCGAGAGCCCCGTCTACCTGGCAGGCCTGCTGGAGGGCGCTGTGTGTGCCACGCAGCCTTCAAGGGCCGGGGCCGAAACTTCTGTGGTGGAGGGAGGAGGAGGGCAGGGGATGACAGTCAAGCCCAAGGGACACATGGGTAGCTTTCAGCGATGTCAACTGAACAGAAGCCACAGCAGAAACAGGTCCACTTCCCCGGCAGCCAGAGGGAAGCAGTGTCTCCTCCTCCCAATTTCTCTTCCCATCAGGAAAACATCTCCAGTCCAAGCCACGCGGTCTCAGCTCCTGGGCCGCCAGTGAGCCCAGCCTGGCATTTGAGGCTTCCGATCACCTACAAAACGGCCTTCAGTGTGTCTGGCTGTCCCCCTACAGGCAGCACCCTCTCTACCACTTACCACCCCGGGGCCAGACCTGTTAACCCCATTCAGTGACCACCCACAGAGCAAACGTTCAAATGTGGATTTGCAGAGCACACACAGTGTTGGGGGAGGATGGACACGGGTCAGGCTGCGCCACCGGGCACATCACCCAGCACGCACCGGTTTCCTTAGCTGCTGCCCTGCAAGGAACATGTCCCCTGCCTCCATGAGGACCAGACAAGACGAGAGACAGCCATGTCCCGTGCCTGGGATGCAGCTGGAGCTCAGAAGCGGGAGGGCAACAGCGTGTACAAATAAAGTTTTACGAGGAAGCGCTTCGAGGCGCCAGACCAGACGGGCAGGGACGTCGGTCACTGGAGACCACTTCTGCCCTGGGACATCAGGCTTGGAATGACGGCAGCGGAACTCCTTTCTCCTCCCCACAGACAGGAGAGGCCTTGGAATGTCACATACACTCCAAGAATCACACCATGCATGAGCCCAGCCCCTCCGGCCACTGGCTGGTCACAAGGCAAAGGGAGCAGGAAAGCAGGTGGGGCCTGGCCGGCCACCCGAGGCCCTGGCTTCTCTGAGTGTGAAGATGCTGACAGCAGGCCGGGGTGGTGGCTCACACCTGTAATCCCAGCACTTTGGGATCACCTGAGGCGGTGGGTCACCTGAGGTCAGGAGTTCGAAACCAGCCTGTGCAACATGGTGAAATCCTATCTCTACTAAAAATACAAAAATTAGGCACGCATGGTGGCACACGCCTGTAGTCCCAACTACTCGGGAGGCTGAGGCAGGAGAATCACCTGAAACTGGGAAGTGGAGGCTGTACTGAGCTATAATCGCGCCACTGCACGCCAGCCTGGGCGACAGAGCGAGACTCTGTCTCAAAAACAACAACAATTCACAGAAAGAAAGAAAGACACTGACAGCACCCTGTCTGGCTTTCCCTCTGAGAGATGTAGCTTTTTTTTTTTTTTTGAGACAGAATCTCACTCTGTTGCCTAGGCTGGAGTGCAGTGGCGCGATCATAGCTCACTGCAGCCTCGACCTCCTCATCTCAAGGATCCTCCCGCGTTAGAAGCTGCATCTTTACAGATTATCCAATCAGCCCAAATGACCATCAACGGGGGAAGAGATAAACAAAGTGTGTCCTGTGTGTACACTGGAATATTATTCAGCCACAGAAAGGGTCCTGAAACACAGTGAGTCGTGAAACATACCTTCCTATCCACGCCAAACCCGTACAGACGTTCCTATCGGCATTGCTAATCACAGCCAAAAAGTGAAAACCTACACGTCCATCAGATGATGGGCAGATGAAGAAAACATGGTTTATCTATACAGTGGACCATGACTCGGCCACAGAGAGGACTGAGGTGCTAGTCCGCGCTACAACTGATGAACCTTGAAGACATGATGCTGAATCAGACGCCAGACATGACAGGCCACATACTGGAAGATTCCATCTGTATGAAATACCCGCAACAGGGAAATCCAGAGACAAAAAGCAGATGAGGAGCTAGCTGCCCAAGGCTGTGGGAAGGGAGAGTGGAATGGCCGCTTACGGATCTGAGTTTCCTTTTGGGGGTCCATTGGTCCCTCTATCTTGCACTTGATGTGCCGGCCCCCCTTTTGCCTTCCCCCATGATTGTAAGTTTCCTGGGGTCTCCCCAGAAGCTGAGCAGTTGTGAGCTTCATGCTTCCGGCAAGGCCTGAAGGTCCGTGAACCAATTACATTGCTTTTCTTTTATATTTAAAAAAAAAAAAAAAAAAAAGGAAAATGATCTGGACCAAGACAGAGGTGAGGGCTGCATATTATCAATGTTCTGAATGCTGCTGAACCGCACCCTTTAAAATGGCTAATTGCATGTTACATGAACTTCACCTCAAATAAAAACAATCCAATCTGGGCGGGGCCCAGTGGCTCACACCTGTAATCCTGGTATTTTGGGAGGCCACGGAGGGAGGATCACTTGAGCCCTAGAGTTTGAGACCAGCCCAAGCAATACAGGGAGACTCCATCTCTACAAAAACTAAGAAAGAAATGAACCGGGCATGGTGGTAAACGTCTGTGGTCCCCGTTACTCAGGAGGCTGACGTGGGAGGATGGGCTTGAGCCTGGGAGGTCGAGGCTGCAGTGAGCCATGACTGTGCCACCACACCACAGCCTGGGTGACAGAGTGAGACCCCGTCTCAGAACAAAACAGAACAAAAAAAATTCAATCTGAAGGCCTCCGCCTGTCCGCTGGAGAGGCCAGATGCAGGGCAGGGCCTGCAGTTTCCAGAGAAGCCCCAAGCAGATGAGGCCTTAGGAGAAGCAGCCCCTGGAAACCCCCTTCCAGGCTGTGAGCATAACCCTTGGGCATTTGAGGCTGAGGGTCATGGAGAAGCCAGCCATGCGCCAGCACATTCTGCTTCCAGGGAACTTTCCCCGCCCAGCCTCCCACCCCCTTACACAGACAAGGCGCCTTCTCTGAGATGGAGGAGGTGACAACGTCCCCTCAACCTGCTGAGCTCCCTCAACACTGATCTATTTTTGGCCTCACCCATGGCTCTCCCATGCAGAGGGCAGGCCCTGCCATCTCCTCAGCTCTGAGCAGCTGGAGGTCGTGACACTGAAAGGCACACGCCTGTCTCCAAACAAGGCTGCAAGGTGGCTCCTGCCACCTCGAGAGCAGCCAGCTGTGACCCTGGCAGGCCTGGAGGGGATGGCATGGCAGGGCAGCCCAGGCAGGGGCACAGGGAAGCAAGATCTGCAGAGCTCACCAGCTGGCCACAGAGCCCCCAGTCCTGGACCCCTGACCTGAGGCCAGTGTGTGGGGCCCCGGCGGGGGAGGGCGAGGGCTGCTCCCGTAGCCGGGCACATCTGTGGAGCAGTGAGTACACGTCCACCTGTGGAGCGTGGTCACCAGCAGACCAGAAATCTGGGTGGTTCCCTCAAAAGCCCGGGAGGAACTGTCCTCCTTGGCGAAGATGAAGTGGCCATCCTCGGGCAGGGTGCAGGGCTTTCCCGTGGCTTCCAGGTCCATCTGCTGACTCAGGACACCACGCCACAGACCCCCACCAAGGTCACCACCCAGAGACAGGCTACATGCCGAGAGAGCACGTGGGTTCTGGAGCAGCTGGGCACCCTAGGCCAGGACAGATGTGGGTGGGGCAAGGCAGGGGGAGCGGGCTCACACCAGGAGGCCAGGAGCCGCTCCAGAACCCCAGGCTGGCAGGGTCCAAGATCTCCGTTAGCCCCCAAGAAGTCTCCCAGGGATCCTCAGACACTTTTATTTCTGAGTCCCTGTTTCCTGATTTTCTACCACATGTTAAAAGCCTTCAAAGCTCTCTTACATATCAAATAGCACAGGCTGGGGACACGCAGGCCTGTGACTCGGTCCACAGGCTGCCCCCGCCGGGCCTCCTCCCTGCCTGGCCCCTGCCTCGGCCTCCAAACAAGCCCCTTGGGTGCCGTGTGCTGCTAACACGGCCCTGGCAGCAGCCCTGGCTGCTCAGAATCAGCATTTGTCGAGTGCCCACTATTCGCCCGGCCTTCTGACTTCATCCTTGCTGCAAACCCAAGAGAGGCCAGCAGCTTCCCTGGACGGCCTCAGAGGCGCTCCTTCTAGAACGGCACTCTCTCTCCTCCCAGGCCGTCTCCTCCCACTCCCTCCCCGCCGCCTCCCAGTGCTCCTGACAAATGTCTTGATTAATACACTTACTGCTTGTCATTAAAATCACAAACTGTCACTTGGACAATCAAATCCCAGTTGCCTTTATCACTCGCAGCCTCGACAAGCAACGCAGGCAGACAGAGGAGACCCTGCTGTCCAGCCAGCCCCGCCCGCCCTCGCCTACTGCAGGAGAGGCGGGCCCTGGGGACACGGGGGCAAGGCCCAGGCTTGGGCCCCCTAGCGCAGGACGGCTGCTGGGAACCCTCTGCTCTGGCTCTTGTTGTGTTTACTCTTTATAATTTGGTCTCACAAATTAAAATAATCCAAAAGGGAAGGCTGGATGGACAGTTGTTTTCACCGAGAGAAGTTCCTGCTGTTGAGATTTTAGCCAGCTGCCTGTGGCCCTTCTGGGTGTCCGCCAGCCCCGAGCTGAAGGTGAGCCTGGAGGCGGGGGTCCACGGGTCATGCCCGGCCTCATTTCTACCTGTTTGCTAGTGCTCTGCCTCTTCCCACCTAGCCTGGCCTTCCTCGGGCCTCTGCCTTTGAGCTCCCGCCCTGAAAGGCCTCCTCCCCACCGGCCTGGCCCCTACAATCCCTGAGGGTGCCTGAGAGGTTGCTGCCAGGTTCCCTGACTCTGCCGTGAACCTGGCAGACACCCATGGCTGCCTCACCCCTGCTGCCCACACCCCCGACCCCTCCGGCCAGCCCTCTCCCTCAGCCTGCCTCTGGGGCTCCCACGGCCTTGTTTCCCCTCTGAGGCTCCCTCCTGGCCCTCAGGACTGCACCGGGCTTCTAGAAGCATCTCAGAGTCTCTCTAGACTCACCCAGCCCCACCACCCTTCCCTGGGCCGCTGTATCCTCCCCAGCACAGCCCCATCTCTTTTATTCAGGCCCTAACCTCTTCCCTCAAGCCCTGGCTTAAAATTCTGCCTCCTCCAGGGAGTCCTCCTGGATGGCAGCTCTAACCCCAACTGGTGGAAGCCGACCCTCCCTCCTCCCACCCAGGGGTGGCTTTGGCATTCTCGCTCCCTGCCAGGCGCTCACTGAGCCGAGCTGTTGGAGAGGAAACTGAGCTAAATGAAATCAAGAAGCCCCTAGGAGGACAAAAACCCTCATCAGTGCCAAGCAGCCCTCCTGTCCCCAAAATAAACCCAGCCAAAAAAGGACACGGGAACCTCCTGCAGGATACACACCACGCCGTCTTGTCCAGGACTGCCGAGTGCCTTTCCCCAGTTGACAAGGATGGGTTTATTTCATCAGCCCTCAGAGTCCCTACATCTGCGACGCCACACCAGCCCCTCCCCGCCCCATAGCTGGAGTGTTTTGCAAAGAGCCACCTGGGTTTTTGGTGTGTGTGTTTAGGGGGTGTGTGTGTGTGTGTGTGTGTGTGTGTGTGTGTGTGCGTGTTTTTACAAGGCTCCCAAATGATCTTAAAAGAAGCACACAGACACACACACCAGAGCCTGCCCAGCCACAGCCGCCACCTCTCAACAGCAGCCTCTCACCCAGAGTTCAAACACCCTCCTCTCCCACGAAAGACAGTGGCCTTTGAGAGAGCCCTTGGCCTGGCCTTCGCCATCAGGCCCGGGTGACAGCTTCCCAACCCCTCCCCTTGGCCCGCATCGAGGCCACGGAGGCGCAGCAGGCCCAGCCCCCTCCTCCCAGCTCTGCTCCCTGCACAGACCGGCCTGCCTGGCAATTTGAGCACAGGGTGATCGCTGCCCAGCTCAGGTTCTATTCCTGGCTCAGCCAGCAAATTGCTTCTCGACTTTGGGAAGTCCCCACACCGCTCTGCCCCAACATCTGTGAGCGTTCCCGTTAATAACCCAAGGAGGCACCTTAAAAGCAGGCTCAGTGCAAAGAAGCCACGTGGATGGATCGGGCTTGGAGAAGGAAGGTCCCAGTGTCTCTGGCTGTACAGAGCTGTGGCAGCACATGCGTGGAGAGCACCTGCAGCCGCCCTCGGAGGCCACAGAGACCCAGAGGGGTAGCCAGGCACGGCTTCAGGGGGACCACACAGGAGGGACCTTGCCAGGCCCCTGTCACAGGGAGGACAGCTGCTGCCCTTCCATTTTGGAGAGGAAAAGTCTCAGAGCCCGTGGTGACAGCCTCATCTGTCTTCCAGGTGGCAAGTCTCTACTGCCCAGGCTGGAGGGCAGTGGTACAATCACAGCTCACTGCAGCCTCTAACTCCTGGGCTCAAGCAGTCCTCCTGCCTCAGACTCTCAAGTAGCTCACGCCTATAATACCAGCACTTTGGGAGGTGGGGGCAGGCAGATCACAAGTTCAGGGGTTTGAGACCAGCCAGGCCAGCACAGTGAAACCCCATCTCTATTAAAAATACAAAAATTAGCTGGGTGTGGTGGCATGCGCCTGACGTCCCAGCTACTCGGGAGGCTGAGGCAGGAGAACTGCTTGAACCCTGGTTGGAGACTGCAGTGAGCGAGATCGTACCACTGCACTCCAGCCTTGAAATACAGCAAGACTTGGTCTCAAAAAAAAGAAAAAAAAAAAAAAGAAGGACAGAAGGAGAAAGAGGAAGGAAGAGACAGCAGGGTCTGCGCTCAATGTCTCTTCCATCTCCTCCAACTGCCTCAGCCCGTTTCTGGCAACTCCTCAGGTCCAGAGAAGACCACAGAGGTGAGATGCCACAGGCTATGGTCACAGGTGGCCAGGGCAGCATGTGGCCAGGAAGCCAGATCCCAACAAGGACCCCACCGTCACTTCCACTGACTCACAAGAATCGGCTGGTCCTGTGTCACCACCCCCACCTCCCTCACCCACATTCCCGACTAGGGGCAGGTCCAGTGTGGAGCCCAGGAACCAGCACTGTCCACAGGGGGCCCCTGCCCCGACTCGGAGGGGATGCTCTCAGGCTCACCCCGGAGCACCACCCCGTGACGCCAGCTCACCTCATCATCTGGCCTGTGGCATGATCCTCTTTTAGAAATTAACTGTAATTTATTTATTCTCCCCTGACTCTCTCCCCAAAAGAATCTGATGCAGCATCACCAACCTCTGATATCGAGATGTGTTTATTATTTTTATGGTTTCTCCAGTAAGCTCCAAGTAACTCGAAGGGGAATTATATTCAGAGAGAATTGGGTCCCTAGTGGAAGTCAACATTATTCATTTAACAACTTCTATGCTGCATGAAGATGTGAGCAGGCCTCACCCGAAGACGCCTCCTGCGATTATTGGAAGACTGAATTCACAACATCCAAGAAAAATAATGAAGGGGGAGGAGAGAGGAGGGTACAGAGCAGGGCTTGTGGCTTGACACTTTCTCGTGCCACCCACTGCCCGATGCTCCCATCATCACCTGTGGGCTTTGTCACTGATCACAGGCCACGGGTCCCTGCTCCAGCCAACAAGGGGCCACCTCCTCATCCAGGGGCTACAGACACAAATGAGGGAGCCAGCGCCACGAAGCCCATCTGGACAGCACTTTTGGAAGAGGTGACAGCCAAGGTCCAAGTAGCCAAGCCACTCCTCCCAGCACTCAATGGTTGGGGGGTGCGGCCCTTGTCCCATGCCTACTTGAGGGACCCCCTTGGCCTGGAGCCCCCACCTCCTGGTCCGGCACCTTCCCTTGCCTTTGGGAGTGTGGGGTCCAAGCACTAGAGATTAAATGCCCCTGCTCAGCTATCTGGAGTGCCTGTGCTTTCTTAAGTACATTCGTCGTCAAGTACCCTGGCACTCTCTGAAAGATCAAAGTTGGTTTCTTTTTTTTTTTTGCAACACAGTTTCACTCTGTCACCCAGGCTGGAGTGCAGTGGCGCTATCTCGGCTCACTATAAACTCTGCCTCCTGGGCTCGAGCAATTCTCGTGCCTCAGCCTCCCAAGTAGCTCGGATTACAGACACACACCACTATGCCCTGCTAATTTTCTGGTAGAGACGGGGCTTTGCCATGTTGTCCAGGCTGGTCTCGAACTCCTGTACTCAGATGATCCACTCATCTCGGCCTCCCACAGTGCCGGGATGACAGGCAGGAGCCACCGTGCCCGGCCAAAGTTGGCTTCTAATTTGCATAATTTGGAGGTAGAATACTGAGCACGGACAGCCAGACACGCGGCTCTGGGACCGGGCTGGGCACTCTCCGAAAGCTGATGCCCGCAGACACAGGCCTAACTGAGGCACCGGGACAAGCTCTTACGGGCAGCCCGCCTGAACTACCCTGCGCAGCTGGGTGCTGGCAAACCCCAGCACAGCACGTGGGTCCCAGAGAGCAGGCGCCAGGTGCAAAGAACCTTGTGGGCCCTCTTGTCCATCCTCTCCTCTGCTGAGAGACGAGAAAGTGGGGAAAAAAAAAAAAAAAAAAAAAAACCCAAACCTCGAGCCCGGGAGAGAAAGACAGAGAGAAAAACATCCTTGCCTCACACTGTTTTCTCCAGATGGGATACACTTTCTCCCTGAAGCCGTCCAGGGTCAGGTTCCCAGGTGTCGCGTCTCTCAGTGTGCCAGTCATTTCGGCGTTTCATGTTCCATTTTCCACTCTCCTCTCTCTGCCACTCCAAAAGCAGCAAGGCACCCCTTCTGAATATCCTCAGGGCCAATCTCTACCGGCCAGAAAGGTTAAACACCTGAACCCTAGTCACACAGCATCAGAGAAGATCAACATTCAAATCAGATGCCCGGCTCATTCTCCTGCAGGGAGAATGCAGAAAGATCTAACCTCACACCAGTAACGGCTCAGGGTGGCCCACCTTTTAGTTATTGAAGAATCAGGCCAGGCACAGCGGCTCATGCCTGTCATCCTAGCACTCTGGGAGGCCAAGGCAGGCAGAACACTTGAGCCCAAGAGTTTGAGGCCAACCTGGGCAACATGACGAAACCCCATCTGTACAAAAATTAGCCAGGCGTGGTAGTGCATGCCTGTAGTCCCAGCTACTGGGGAGGCTGAGGTGGGAGTATTGCTTGAGGTCAGGAGGTTGAGGTAGTGAACTGTGGTCTCACTGCTGCACTCCAGCCTGGGCAACAGAATGGACCCTGTCCCCCACAATAAAGAAATTAAATTTAACAACAGAATCTGTATGAGCAAACTTGTAGAATAATGCTATCTGACAGAACTATCTTTTTCTCTTCTTTTCTTTTCTTTTTTTTTAAGAGACAGTCTCGCTCTGTTCCCCAGGCTGGAGTGCAGTGGCATAATCTCAGCTCACTGCAACTTCCGTCTCCTGGGTTCAAAGAGATTCTCCTGGCTGGGCTCAGTGGCTCAGGCCTTTAATCCCAGCACTTTGGGAGGCCAAGGCAGGCAGATCACCTGAGGTCAGGAGTTCAAGACCAGCCTGGCCAACATGGTAAAACCCGTTCTCTACTACAAATGCAAAAATTAGCTGGGTGTGGTGGTAGCCACCTGTAATCCCAGCTACTTGGGAGGCTGAGGCAGGGAGAACTGCTTGAACCCGGGAGGTGGAGGTTGCAGTGAGCCGAGATCGTACCACTGCCTGTAGTCCCAGCTACTGGAGAGGCTGAGGTGGGAGGACTGCTTGAGCTCAGAAGGTTGAGGCAGTGAACTGTGGTCTCACTGCTGCACTCCAGCAGTGAGACCGTCTGCCTGCTTGACAGAGGGAGATGCCATCTCAAAAAAAAAAAAAAATTATAAAGCCATTCTTCTGCCTCAGCCTCCCAAGTAGCTGGGATTACAGGTGTGTTCAACCACGCCCAGATAATCTTTGTGTTTTTAGTAGAAACAGGGTTTTGCCACGTTGGTCGGGCTTCCTTCCAGCTGTGAGGCAGCAGCGGGTGAGGCAGGCAGTCTGCCAGGGAAAAGAGCCCCTTTAGACCAAACAGAGGGACTACAGATAGACAGTGGATGAGTGCAAGGGTGGAGGGGCAGATGGGTTCAGGCATGGATGGAGGAATGGGTGGGTGGTTCGGTGAAGGGGCAGATGGGTTCAGGCGTGGATGGAGGAATGGGTGGGTGGATGGGTGAATAGGTGGATGGGTGAATGGGTAGATAAATGGGTGGAGGGACAGATGGGTTCAGGGATGGACAGAGGAATGGGGGGGTGGATAGGTGAATGGGTGGATGGATGGGTGGAGGGACAGATGGGTTCAGGGGTGGACAGAGGAATGGGTGAGTGGATGGGTGAATGGGTAGATGGGTGAGTGGATGGGTGGATGCATGGGTGGAGGGACAGATGGGTTCAGGGGTAGATGGAGGAATGGGTAGGTAAATGGATGGGTGGGGGAAGGGTGGATGGATGGGTGGAAGGACAGACGAGTTCAGGAGAGGATGGAGGAATGAGTGAGTGGGTAGATGAATGTGTGGGTAGATGGAGGAGTGGGTGGGTGAATGGATGGGTCGGTGTGTAGATGGAAGAATGAGTGGGTGGATGGAGGAATGGGTGGGTGGACGGAGGAATGGATGAATAGAAGGATGAAAGGATGGATAGATGGCTGGGTGGATAAGTGAATGGATGGGTGTGGGGATGGACAGAGGAACAGGTGGATAAATGAGTGGGTGGGTAGATGAATGAGTGAATGGATGGATGGGTGGGTGGAGGGACAGATGGGTTCGGTGTGGATGGAGGAACGGGTGGGTGGATAGATAGGTGGGTGGATACATGGGTGGGTAGATGAGTAGGTGGGTGGATGGATGTAAGGATGGGTGAGTAGATGGAGAAATGAGTGGGTGGATGGAATAGATGGGTGGTGGATGAGTACATGGATGGAGGAATGGTGGGTAGATGAAAGAATGGGTGGGTGGGTAGAAGAATGGGTGGGAGGATGGAAGGATGGATGGATGGATAGATGGCTGGGTGGATGAGTGAATGGATGAGTGTGGAGATGGACAGAGGAAAAAGTGCATGAATGGGTGGGTGGGTAGATGGATGAGTGCATGGGTGGGTGAGTGGGCAGATGGAGGGTGGATGGATGGGAGGGAGGAAGGAAGGAAGGAAGGAAGGACGGACGGATGAAACGTAGATGGGTAGGTGATGGATGGATGAATGTTAAAACACCAAAGAGATCTGACATTACAAAATCCCAAACACACGGAATGTGTCGTAGAGGTTTCTCAACAGGCATCAGGGGGTTTTCAGGAAGGAACATACTAGTGTTTCCTGATCAACAAGACCATGAGGTCTGTGAGCCAGCCATCTGCCTTGAGTTTTTGGCCAGGAGGCACAACCCTCCCAGCAAGCCTAAGTCACTCAGCCTCCACCGAGGGGCCTTGAGCATCCCGGTGGCCTCTGTCGAACTGAAAAGGAGAAGCTGGGCTCCCAAAGAGAAAGGATGCTTCTTGAGTTTCTCCAGAGGCAAATGCTAGAAGACCACAGGAAATAAAGACACACAGGGCAGCCTGTGAGGCCTGGACAGCACTTCCAGGGGGATGCAGGGGCCAGAGCAGGGCCATGCACGCACTGCTCTGAACGCAACAGAGTCAAGAATGCCTGGGCCTGTGCAGGCCCCAGAGGACCTGCCTTTCCTCGCTGCCCCTCTGCCCTCCAGCCCCGCCCCCTGGTTTCTTTCCACGGCTCCTCATTTCTGGTCCTTTCCCACCGCACTTGGCACCTCCTTCCATCTGCACGTTCAGCACAGCCTCATGGGCCTCCGATGATGGCCAAGGCGAGCGGCACTGCTGCCCTCCCCAGGAGCGGGCATGACCGGCAGTCACGCACCTGCCAACCACAGGCACTGTGCACAGTAATCAGTGCGGGTGTCCCCAGACTGACTGTATCCACATCCTGTCCTTTGATCCTCCTAACAAGCCCATGAGACGGACAATAATGACTCCTGCTTTACAGAGGAAGAATCCTGCTCTGAGAGGCTGAGAACCTTGCTCACATCATGCCACGGGCGTCTGACCCACAGGGACAAAGTTAGAACCTGCACTAGCACTAGGACGAGGCTCCGTGGGCGTTTGCTGAATGAATGAATGAATGCGTGCATGTGTGAGGGAGCCAGTGAAGGAAGGACAATTTCAAACAGTTCCTGGAGTCTAGGGGCCAGGAGCTCACTGGAGGGACAGCGTGAAAAGTCAGCAGCCCGGAGGAAGGCCCTGGCCAGGCGACCCGTCCAGCCCAGGAGCTGCAATTCCCCTGGAGACTCAGGGCTCACAGATGGGGCCTGAGGCATGGAAAATAAAGAGCCTTCAGTGGAGAGCAGATGGAGAAGCTGACCGCGGCAGGGCAGGGAGGTCTGGCAGTTCCAACCCCTGCCCGCCTGTCCCCTCTGGCCCCCCTACCCCCCAGGGATTGGACCCAGGCCCTCCACAGCAGGCCTCCTGCCCTGGCCCGTCGGGGCCACCCGACAACTGCCAGGCAGGCCAGGCCTTGGGCAGCCCTGGCTGGTCCCCCTCCTCCCCCAGGCCCCTCCCCTCCCTCCCTTTTTTGCAAAGAAGTCAAATTTGCCACTCTGATGCATTAACCAAGCCGGGTAATGAATGGGGAGTGTGTGGCGCGCCCGTTCAGAGAGAGAGGCGCAGGCCAGGCGCGGACCCCAGCAACCGGGCAATTTTCCAGGCTCTGCTTCCGAGCCCCTCCATTCAACCCCCTCCGGCGCCCCCAGACGAGAGAAGCAGCATCCTCCGTCATCAGAACCGCATTGTTCTGGCCAGAAGAAAAAAAACGGGTCCAGCAGATGGCAGGTGTAACAAAAGCAGCTTGCTGTGGCCAAACCAATTATTTATCTAATTATGATTTACCACTTAACCACATGATCTTTCTGCAGAGTTGTGGGCAATTAAAACCAGGGTGACTGTGTGGATTATGCAAATGGGCTGGAGCCCAGCGAATAAAATTGGAGATTAGACATTCACACAGGCAGGCGCTAGCACAGGGCAGCCCCACGGGTGGGGGGGAGTGGGAGGGGGGTGGGAGCAAGGGGAGGCTAAGGGGCTGGGCTGGGGAGGGCCAGGAGGGCCGGAGGTCAGGACGTGCAAGCAGGAAGGAGAAGGAGAAGCAGGGAAGGGGAGGGGAGGATGGGAGGAGGCAGTGGGAACTGCAGCCTTCCCTCAAGCTGCCCCTGAATGATGGCATCGGGCCTCTGGGAGAGGGAAATCAAGGCAGTGGACCTGACCGGCCCTGACAGCCAGCCTCGCCAGGCCCTGGACAGGAGGCACTCTCTCCTGTGGAGGGGTGCGGCAGGGCGACCTGGGCCCGTCCCTCCAGCTGGCTGCCCCACAGGACCAGGTTTGGTCAGGTAGTTGGCAGCCACCACAATGACCCACTTGGTAGACTGGGACGTCCATGGTTGCCCCCAGCTCTGTGACTGACCCAGCAGCTGTGTGAAGTCAGCCAGGTCACTTGTGGTCTCTGGGCTCACTTTCCAAACAAAGGGCCTAGAGAGGATGATTCCTCCACTTCCCTGCAGCTCTAAAAGATGGGGTGACGCTCTCCAAAAGCCAAATGCAATCCAATTCTCCCAAAGTTGGCTCAACAGAGGCAGTGGGGGCCTGGAGAGGGAGGCGGCCATGAGGGTGTCCAGGCACCCCTGGTCTCCTCCAGACAGAGCACCCCCACCCACACTGCTCTGAATGCTTAGGGTAACTCATCCAGTTAAGCCTTCCAAAAGGTCTGTGAGGGGTGCCATCGCCAACTCTACTGACTGAGGCACAGAGAGGTTCAGTAACTTGCCCAAGGTCACACAGCTTGTCAACGGTAGAGCAGGAACTGTCACGCATTTGTGTCTCAGGCTTCCCTGAAATGCCAAGCTCTGGTGGAAATTAAACATAAAAAGCAATGTCATCAAGACCCCCACCCTTGAGGGGCTGCACTCTCCTGGAGTGGTATTTCTGGATCTGCCATGTTTAAGCAGAAGAGGGGGCCGCAGGTAGAAAGGCTCCTCCCGCCCCACCCTTGCAAGTGCCCAGGCAAAACCCTCCCAGACACATGTGAAGGTTCCTGTGACTTGCAACCAAGGTCAGCAAAGAAAATCTGCACGGGCTGGGCATGGTGGCTCCTGTGTGTAATCCCAGCAGTTTGGGAGGCCAAGGTGGATGGATCAATTGAGGTCAGGAGTTTGAGACCAGCTTGGGCAACACGGCGAAACCCCGTCTCTACAAAAAAAATACAAAAATCGGCCGGGCTCGGTGGCTCACGCCTGTAATCCCAGCACTCTGGGAGACCGTGGTGGGTAGATCACAAGGTCAGGAGTTCGAGACCAGCCTGGCCAACATGGTGAAACCCTGTCTTTACTAAAAATACAAAAATTAACCAGGCATGGCGGCGGGCACCCGTAAACCCAGCTACTTGGGAGGCTGAGGCAGGAGAATCACTTGAATATGGGAGGCGGAGGTTGCAGTGAGCCTAGATCATGCCACTGCACTTCAGCCTGGGCAACAGAGCAAGACTCCATCTCAAAATAGCCTGGGCAACAGAGCAAGACTCTATCTCAAAACAAACAAAAAAATTGTCTGGGCGTGGTGGCGCACACCTGTGGTCCCAGCTACTTGGGAGGCTGAGACAAGAGAATCATTTGAAGCCAGGAGGCGGAGGTTGCGGTGAGCCAAGATCACGCCACAGCACTCCAGCCTGGGCAACAGAGAGAGACTCCATTTCAAAAAAAGAAAAAAAGAGCTATCTGCACAGCAGAGCTCTTCCTCATGCGGCACTCTTCCCACTAGCTCTGTACTGACCACGGATGCCCCTGGCCGCAGGTGCTACTGAGCCTTAAACTGACATGAATTAAAATTAAGTAAAACGAGAGCATCCGTTCCTCACTGCTCCAGCCACATTCTGAGCACTCCATGGCCACATGTGACTGGAGGCTCTCGATTTGGGCACTGCCAATCTAGAACATTCTATCACTATAGAAAGTTCCAGCAGACAACGCTGCTCTGGAAAGTTGGCTCCAGGAACACAGGATTTTTGTCTTTTGTTGGCGGTGAATTCCCAGCACCCAGGACAGTCCCTGGCTGTCCATGATGGAGTGAAAGAAGGAATGAAATGCTTCTACTATAAAGAACAAGGGTTGATTTTGAAAAGGAGCCTGTGGAATCCCGGTGAGGTCCGGACCCTGAGTGGCTGGTCAGAAGCCTCCAGCCCCACCAGCCCGTGCCTGCAGACTAGCCCATGCCCATCTCAGGGCCAGAGGGGGAGGTCAGTCTTGCCACAGGGGGCCCTGCCGACAGCCAGGTGACCACCTCCAGGATCCCTCCCCAACGCCCCTGAGCCAGCAAGGCTGTGAGGAGGAAAGGGTGGCTCTGTTTGCAAAGGACCCGTTCCCACCAAGGCTCCACCTGCATTTGAGAGTCAGGGGAGAAAAGTTAGGGACACCAGGCTCCCAAATCTCCCTTCTCTTAGCCCAAACTGACCATCCTCTTCTCCCCACTTTCTAAGTTGGGGCGCTCAGTTCTAATGCAGGCTGGGGTGACAGGGTAGCAACTGGAGAGAAAACTCCAGCTAAACAATTGAATTCCTGGGTACCTCCAGGAGCCCTAGAAATAAACGAGGAGCAGCCCATAGGGCCCCGACACCTCCACCCCAGGGTCGGGCGCTGTTCTCAGGATCCGATGAAAGCCGTGGGCCTTCTGCTAGCACTACAGGGAAGGACCCCAATTTTGCCACCAATTGTCAGGGGGTCTGTAAGTCCTCTGCCCCAGCATCTCTCCCCACATGGACAAGAGGAAGGTAGAAAGGGCAGGGTGGCCATCGGGACCCACGCCTCAAATGCCAGGCGCCCTGCTCCCCTGGAGGGCACACAGCTGTGGGCTGCCTCTGGTCCAGCTCCGAGAGCCCATGTGGCCCCTGCCATCACACGTCAGCACCAAGCACAGCCCGAATCCTCGGCCAGCCTTGGGGAAAACAGGGTTCCCGTTTTACAGTACGGAAGAGAGGCCCCAAGAGGCAGAGCGAGCTGTGGAGGGTCACAGAACCCAATGGCGGTGTAGTGTGGCCGGGCAGGAGCCCGACACCTACTTCTTCCACAAAGGGACCGCCAGACATGCTCCACACACACTGAGCCCCTCCCACACACACACGCTTTCTCACACATGTTCACGTATCACACTTGCTCACACAATCACACATGCTCACACTCATTCACACACAGGCCCACACATTCACACACACAAAATGTCACACATGCACACACACTCATTCACAGCAGGCCCACACATTCACACACACAATAATCACACATGCTCATTCATTCACACAAGTCACACAGTATCTCACATTCACATACCAATCACTCACATTCACACAGTCTCATGTTCACACACATGTTCACTTACACTCACACATGTTCACATTCATGCTCACTCAGATTCACAATCACATTCACACACACATCTCAATTACATGTTCATAGTATCTCACACAGGTTCACTCACACGTTCACACATTCACACATTCACACCCATCTCATACGTTCACACACACATTCACGCATTCAGTCACACATACATCACACATGCTTATGCAATCATACATTCACAGTCACATTCACACTTTCACACACACACATACACTCACAATGTCTCATGTTCACATTCGCATTCCACACATACATTTGCACACATCACACATATGTATTCACTCACATTCACACACATTCGCATGCACACTCACAAACACTGGATCACACACACACACGATGCTTCAGTAATGTTTTCCACTTGGAGAACTGGTAAACAAATATCAGGGACCCCCCCACCTTCCAGAGATGCCAGAGAAAGTCAACACGCCAGGTTCCTGCCATGGCTCCTTCGGAGTTCCTCCAAAAATGCCCAAGCCTTGCCCCATCCATGCCAAGGCTCCTACCCACCCCAGGCCCTGCCCACGCAGCATCCAAGCACTGCCCAACGTCCAGGGATCTCAGGTCCACAGCCCCCTCCACCTGCATCCGCAGCTGAGAAACCAGGCCCCACCCAAGCTAGAAGCACCCCCCCAACCCTCCCCACCCCAACAAGTGCTCTGGTGGCATCCTGGGTCTCCTATGCCCCAGGTGAGAGGTCTGGGGTACAGAATGGTTGTCAACACTCCTTTTAGCTCCTGCTAGGAAGCAGGGGGTGGGTAGGGGCTGAAAAGTCCCCAGCTGGACAGAGAGAAGGGAGGGAGGGAGGGGAGAGGCGGGGTACATGGGGATATCAGGAAGGAAATGATTTGGGGCCTGTAAGTCAGGACAGCCCATGGCCCTCCTAGCATGCAGGAGTGTACCCCACCCTCAGAAGTGTGAGAGTATGAATATGTGTGAACATGTGTGTGTGACTGTGAATGTGAGATACTGTGTGTGTTAACATGGGTGAGGGCAAATGTGAGATACTGTGTGTGTGTGAATATGTGTGAGGGCAAATGTGAGACACTGTATGTGAACATGGGTGAGTGTGAATGTGAGATACTGTGTGTCTGAACGTATGAATGTGAGATACTGTGTGAACATGGGTGAGTGTGAATGTGAGATAGTGTGAACGTGTGAATGTGAGATACTGTGTGAACATGTGTGAGTGTGAATGTGACATACTGTGTGAACATGGGTGTGAATGTGAGATGCTGTTTGTGTGAGCATGTTTGAGTGCAAATGTGAGATACTGTGTGTGTGAACATGTGTGAGTGTGAAGGAGATACTGTGTGTGAGCACATGGGTGTGAATGTGAGATACTGTGTATGTGAATATGGGTGAGTGTAAATGAGATACTGTGTGAACATCAGTGAGTGTGAATGTGAGACTGTGTGTGTGAGCATGTGTATGAATGCAATACTGTGTGAATGTGAGATGCTGTGTGAACATGAGTGTGAATGTGAGATACTGTGTGAACATGTCAATGCGAGATACTGTGTGTGTGAATGTGAGATACTGTGTGTGAACATGTGTGAATGTGAGACACTGTGAACATGTGTGTGAATGTGATACTGTGTGTGAACATGTGTGTGAATGTGAGCTAGTTTGTCAACATGTGAGTGTGAATGTGAGATACTGCATGAACATGTGTGAATGTGAGATACCATGTGTGTGAATGTGAGCTGTGTGTGAACATGTGACTGTGAATGTGAGATACTGCACATGTGAATGTGTGAATGTGAGATACTGTGTGTGAACATGTGTGAATGTGAGATACTATGTGTGTGAATGTGTGAATGTCAGATACTGTGTGTGAACATGTGAGTGTGAATGTGAGATACTGTGTGTGAACATGTGTGAATGTGAGACTGTGAACATGTGTGTGAATGTGATACTGTGTGAATGTGTGAATGTGAGCTAGTGTGTCATGTGTAAGTGTGAATGTGAGCTACTGGGTGAACATGTGACTATGAATGTGAGATACTGTGTGTGAACATGAGTGTGAATGTGATACTGTGTGAACATGAGTGTGAATGTGAGATACTGTGTGAACATGTGTGTGAATGTGAGATGCTATGTGTGTGAATGTGTGAATGTGAGATACTGTGTGTGAACATGTGTGAATGTCAGATACTGT
>PVKV010008835.1:0-54699 GCA_004027835.1 Alouatta palliata
GACCCGTGGGGCTCCTCCCCCTGGGAATCTCCTGGTCTGTGGGCAATAAAAATCCGTCTGGGAATGTGGCGTCCACTCACCCTCCACGCTTTCACTGGGAGCTGCAATCCTCAGCTGCTCCTAATCGGCCATCTTGGATCAGTCCCCAAAATCGACATCTTAACAATATCATAACTATATTACCTCTTTCACTCCGTGGACATAATGACTTTCTGTTTCTTATAAGTGTTCTTTGATCTCATTTATCAGCATTATGCAATTTTTAGCACACAGATCCTAGATATATTTTGTTGTATGTATAATTTCTTTTTGAGATCTATTGTAAATGGTACTGTTTTAATTATTTTATTTACAATTGTTCGTTGTTCGTATGTAAAAATGAAATTGATTTCTATGTATTGATCTTTTATTCTACAACCTTATTTAACCCACTTATTTGTTATAGGAGCTTTGTTGTATGCCCCCTGTGGTTTTCTATGTAGAGAATCATATTATTTATGAATAGGAATAGTTGCATGTTTCTTTCTATTCCAAATGCCTTTTATTTCTTTTTCTAGACTTATTGAATTTGCTAGGACATCTAGTACAAAACTGAATAGAAGTGGCAAGAGTTGACATCCGTGACTAGTTCCTGATCTTATGGAGAAAACATTCAATATGATGTGTTGGCTGCACCATTTTTTTTTTTGTAGATACCCTTTATTACATTTCTTTCTTCTCCTAGTTTTCTGAAAGCTTTTGTTATGAATGAATGTTGGACTTTGTAAAATGCTTTTTTCTGCATCTATTGATATCATCATAGAATGTGATAAACCACATGACTGATTGTTGAGGGTTAAGCCAGATTTTCAATTCTGTGATAAACTTCATTCAGTCAATATTTTTTAATGTAACAACTTTTAAATAAACATTCTGAATTTTCAGTTTCTCCTCATAGGTCAGAAGATCTGACATCAGTGACTCAGAAATCCTGACTGCTAACAAACAACAGCTGAAGAGAGGCTACTTTCTCACAGACTGGGTAGGTGCCCTCAGTAAACCACTGTAGGAGACAGAGTCAAGAATTTGTGTCTGTGGTATATGTACTCTTGGCTTTTTCAAAGCAAAGAAATATTTATCTATGGTCATGTATCCAAAAAAATGGAAAGTGAAAGACAGACAATGAGTGCTGTCTGTTTCGGTGAAAACGGAGAAAACCATGTACTTTGGGGAAAGTAAAGAAAGCATGAACTTTAGGGGAAGTGATTAGTACTTTCAGGTATTTTCCATCGTAATTGTCAACACTTTGAGCTCTGCAGGCACCTAATTAGAAACTGTATTCTAAATGAATATTCTAGGTATCATTCCTTGTATCTTGTCCAATATACAACCATTCCAGACCTCTGGAGGGACCCAGAGTGACTACAAGGGCACAACCAAGCATATAATTCTTAGCATTTGCAACTTGGGCAAAGGTGGTGCAATGAAAGCCCAGGCCATTTCTTCTATACCGAGTCATCCACATGACTCCCACATCTTAGTATGATGATCTTTTCCCTCTACTTTATTCATTTTAAATCCAACTCTCTATTTAATGACATCGTATTTGATTCTAGGGTAACTATTCTTTGGAAAGAATAAAGGGTGCCACATTTGTCCCGTTAGTGTTTCTCTTGGAATACTCTTAAGCTTACAGTGAAAACCTTCCTCAAACATGTGTTTCTCTTTTGTGCCTCTGTCTCCCCACGTAACTCCTTTTGACTAAGGCGTCCTTTATATTAATATCTCTTTTTTTAATATCTGAAAATATTTACCAGTGTCCCACAACTCTGGGCAACGCTCTTGACTCTCAAAGGAAGAATTAATCAAGCTCTTCTTGGGTCCTTACTATCCTGTTCCTCCTTCTTTTGAAGCTCATCATACTGTTATCATCAGCTAGCTTTAATGATGACTCTAAAACCAATTTTAATAGGTAAAAGGTGGACATATTAAACAAAAACATCAGAACTTCTGAAAGAATATGCAGTAAAACATAAGCATCCCTCCCACTCTTAACCCTGTGTGCCCTAGTACTTTTCCCTAGAGGAGACAACTTGTCTCAGATTCTTGTGTCTCCTGAAGGCCCTCTCTGAAGCGTGTATAACACTTTGCACACAAGGGAAGATGCTACACACACTTCTTCACCTTGCTTTTTTGTTACCTGAAATATATCTTAAAATATTGCATTTTGAAAATATGTCTTGAAGAGTGTTTCACATCAATATATTTACTTACTTATCCAAAAATATTTATCAAAGCCTACTACATACCAGCACAGTTCAACCTCTAGGGATGCAGCTTTGAACAAACACAATTGCAACCCTCATTAATTTATTTTCTGTGTTGTTTTGATTGACACATTGGTGATTTTGATTGACAAGTTTTCATTGACAAATCAAAATAATATAAAACAAAATTATTTTTATATATTATGTATTGCGTTAGGTAACATAATGTGTATTATGACAGGTGGCATTTAGTGCTATGCAGGAAAATAATGTACCTTCTAAGAAGCTAGAAAATGTTGGGAGATGGAGTTGCGATTTTAAATCTACTGGTCAGAGAAGGCCTCATTAAGAAGGTGGCCTTTGGGGATGGAAGTCTGTACCTGGAATATACAGATGACCTCATTTTTTTAAGTGCAGTATAGTCTTCTAAGTACATGATATGCCATAATATTAATACATTTGCCAGTCCGTGATAAGGGACTATTAGGTTGCTTCTACTCTATGTTCAATAAACAAAGATTATCTTTGCAATCACTCTGCATATATGAGCATCTTTAAATATAGTAGACCAAAAAACTCTTAAAATAATTGCTATCAGAAAAAAGAATTACCTGTATACATAGTCATGTCACCCATTAGACTGAGTTTCTCAAGGGTAAGAGCCATATCTCAGACATCTTTGAATTTCCTGAGCCTACAGGATGTTTTTTGTTTGAACACATAACATTTCAGATCAAGAGTGTGGCTTTTCATTCTTTCTCAGTCCCAACCTCCTCAGTCCCCTAAATTATGTCTTACAGCTTAAGTTCACAGCTATCCCCACGGACCCCAGCTGACATGGCTGAACTTATTACAGGAACCTAAGCAGGACAGAAAGTGAAAAGTCTTTTCCATTAGGCAATAAACAGTCATTTCTCTCTTCTGCACAGAGGGACACTATGTCCTCAGGATGTGAAACCATGAAGGCTCACCCCAAAGGACAAAAAATAATTCACATCACATCCTTAAGCTATCATAAACATACATGCATCTCCTTCCCAAAGCCCTTTTTTTGAGGGTATCCAACATATCCTCAAGGTCAAGGTAACTGAGAAAATTGGCAGACTCCAAAGGCTGTTGAGCATTTCAGTTAAAGTTAAGATCAGTTTAGTTTAAGGAGAAAAAAATACTCCCAGAGAAGACATGATGGATATGTAGCAACTTGGAGCTCTGATAATATTTTTAAAGGATGTCAGAGCATTAACAATTATTCAGTGCTCAGAACTCATTTGCTCCCTGGCATTATCTGTGTTGGTCACAATGGAAAGTATCCTTGAAACATGTAGGGAAAGGTCATCTCATAAAAATAATAAGCAAGCTCTTTGCTCTTAGTTTGCTTAGAGAAGGAAAGAGGAAAATATATAAATAAGAGAGTCAACAGCTGGATGGCATGCCTGAATTTGTAGGGCAGATGATTCTTGCTGACGCCAGAGGCAGGTGTTCCCAAGAAAGAGCAACAAGAAGTGATTTCTATTAAACTCTCATATCTTATTAATTTTATAACATAAATTGCCGTTAGGCTTTCCTGTGGAATAGACAATGATGATAATTTACACATGCTGGACAGATAAATGGTTCAATTCTTAGTTACAAGAGACTGTTGACAGTGATTACTGATGCTCATTTCTTTCATGCACGTTATGGGGGCAGGAAACTCCAGGTTTAGAGGCCTTTCATGTTTTTTCAAAGTAAATCAGTCACGCACATAATAATTATTTATTATTTCACATTGGCAGACAGTTGGGTGCATTTATGACAGTTAAGAGCTTGAGACAAAATGCTGCAAAGTGCCTCAACCGATAAAATATTTTACAGCACAGGAGATAGCAACAATAATTAGAACGCCTTGGTACATAATGAAAGAAAAACTGCAAGATTTTCCCAGTGACTCCTGGCTAGTTTTCACTCATACCTGTGACTCATTTGGGTCTGAAGTGCTGATGTTCACATGAGATTTGGACCAGACCACTGGAAATCTTCATACAGGCCCTCCTTCCCTAAATATCATCCATCCACCCATCTGCCTACATATTTCACTTTTCATTTATGCATCCAACTTCGATTAAGCATGTTGTATGTGCTGAGAACTTGATTAAGTTCTTTATTTGATATCGAACCAGAGAGACAGACCCTTGACTGAGAGCCTGGTGAACTATCATTTTAATTTAAATCGGTCTACCTCTCCCAAATCCCTACCTTGTTGTATTTCTGGCGTTCATCAGAGGTAGGTTTCCATAAAAATAGAAAGTGTTAAATCTGTGTTCTTTTGTCACAATGCTTGGTTAGTGTTACTTTATTTCTGAAATCCTTTTTTTTTTGGAAAACACATTACAAAAGAAAATACAGTGAAAACTGCATTTCTCTCATGTTGCTAAGCTCTAATTGCCTCCCCGAGATAGTGATTTCTCATGGCCTTTACTGAGCTATTCTATGTACAGTCAGTCCTGCTATGATTCAGCCGATGCACCCCTAAAGATCATCATACTCTACAAAATCACACAGCAAAAATAGCAGGCCTGATGGGGAAGAGAGGGGCAGAGTTACAACTCTCAAAAACATCAGTGGCATGTTTGAAAAATATAAACACCATAGGAATCTAGTAAAAACAGTAGAACAGTTTTACATGTGTTAAGTGGTTAAGAAAGACATATGTACTACAATGAGTATGCTACTTTACCTTGAAAAAGAACTGGATTTTATTTATAAAAGATGATACAGGAAGGATTGTAGCTTGCAAGTTTCTAGGAAGTAATAGAAGGAAGGCTACCTGATGGAAACTTCAAACACCAGGTGTGATAGGTGTGGCTCATAACACAGCTGAGCTGAGGGAGCTGGTAGATGTTTGAGGTATGTGTATGTGTGTGTTTTGTGTATTCCTCTGTGGCTCGGATAAGCTGGGTACAGTTTTCTGTATTCAACTAGTGTTTCTTTTCTTGCAGAAGGCATTGTGCATTAGCAAACACAAAATTTATGTTATGTTCAAATTATTCCCTAATATTTTAATATCATTATTCCCTAATAAATTACACTGGAATAAAACCTGTGTTCTCAAAACAAGCATTATAGCAAAACTGACAGTATATATGAAAATATGCCTTTTATTTTCAACATAAACTTTAATATAGAGTATCTTCTTTTTTTAAATTTGAAAATGCATCAGAATAGAAAAGATATGTCACCTATCATTCTAAAACAAGCACACTTATTTTTTAACATTTTTAGGATACTTTATTTATGTATATGGTTAACCTTGCCTGAGAGAGAGTATCTTTCAAAGGAAATTGTTGAATTAAAGTGGAGTTGTTTTAATGATAAGTGGTAACGCTTTCTCCAGAATTACTTTCATTTTCTGTAGAAACAATCCAAATGCCCACCAAATGATGAATGAATAAACAAAATGTAATCTTGCCATATAATTCAGCCATGAAAAAGAATGAAGTGCTGATACACTCTGCAATATGGATAATCTTTAAAATTCTGATTTCTCTTTAGGTTTTCAGACTAGCAAAGCTTTATTTTCTCTTCATTATTTTACAGACTTTGGTTGGTTGGTTGGTTGGTTGGTTAGAGACAGAGTCTTGCTTTGTTGCCCAGGCTGGAGTGCAGTGGCGCAATCTCGATTCACTGCAACTTCTGCCTCCTGGGTTCATTCTCCTGCCTCAGCCTCTGGAGTAGCTGGGACTACAGGCACCCACCACCATGCCCGGTTAATTTTTTGTATTTTAGTAGACATGGGGTTTCACCATGTTGCCCAGGATAGTCTCAGACTCCTGAGCTCAGGCAATCTGCCTGCCTTGGTCTCCCAAAGTGCTAGGATTATAGGCGTGAGCCACTGCTCCCAGACTATCTCACAGATTTCTAACGTCCCATGGGCTCAATCATAATACAGCAGAGTTCTTCAAAGTCAAGGATCTAATATTTGGCAGTCTGTGTTTAAATCCTAGCTCTCCCAATTATTTTTCACTTATCTTTGGGCTAGTTAACTATACCCTTTTACTTTAAGTTTTATCATTATAAAAAAGGAACATTTATACATATAGTGGGAATGCTTTTAGTATTAAATGAGATGATCCATAAAAAGCTGTTACTCCTGTGCCTGACATGCAGTGAAGGCAAATAAATAATAAAAGATCCAGTTGTTTTTAGCTCAGAAGTTAAAATCCAGAGCATGGCAGCAAAGTGTTTGGATTTTTCTCCAACTTTTTTTCCATATAGGTGTTTGCTGAATTCTCTTCTGGGTTCAGAGCTGGTGCTATGTCATGGCTCTGTCTACCTGGGATTTTTTTCTGCCTTCGCTACCTATGATGTACTATGATGCTACTCAAAGCACTATGATGTTCTAAGTAATTTTTGAACTGTTATTATCACAGATTACCCTATCTTCTCTTCATTGTAGCTACTGCCTGAGTTCGACATATTACTTCCAGTCTTCTATCCCCTTTTATATTCAGGTATTCTCCAGAAGTTGTAATCTATGAATGGAGATCAAAGGAGAGTCATTCATAAGAACTGATGTCAGAGTTCCACAACTCTAGCTGTTTCAACTAGAAACACTAATGTCAGTAAAGAGAGGAGCGTTTTCTGATTGGCACAGTCCTTGGAATTCTGAACCAATGAAAGACAGCAAAAAATGGGATGGTCCTTTAATCCTGGTTCTTTAATCCTATCAGATTGTCTTTGTGCTCTGAGAGGTGCTTCTAGATTCTGTCTAATGCTTGGCAGGCCTGCTTGCTGGGGATGGGGGCAGTTCTTGCCGTCTGTGCCTCTGTTGTTTGAAGTTAGAAGACCTCTTTCTTGTTTACAATATATGTATGTTTTTTGATGTCTTTATCAGATTCAGGACCAGCAGAAAAATGGTGAAAACTGAATGCATGTGCTTTTTGTTCTCTGATGTTTGCTGAGGACTGGGAGTCTTTCCAGGGTCTGATTGTCTGACTTTTGCAACATCTCACAGAGGAGACTTTCAAGGGGAATTAGTAAAATCAGAAAATTTTAGAGTTGAACAGATCTTTAAGAATTATAGAACCAAAGCTAATGCCTGGTGTTCAGATTATTTTAACAACATCATCTCCTTCATATAATTTGTCCAATTTCTTCTTGTACTATCTTCTTGATACCAAACTCACCAACCATCATTATAGTCCATTTCATTGTCAGACAACTTCCTGAACCAAATTAAAATGTGTCTTGTTTGTATGATCTTAGAAATAAAGGAGAAAGTTATGATACCAGTCAGGAATCTGCATAGTAAACAGAAAGCACTGTAAGTATTATAATCAAAAAGGCATTTAACAAAAGGAATTAAATTCTTTCAAAATTATTTTAATGGATCAGAAGTCGAGGGATTGATATGGGTTTTTTTTTTTTTTCTAATTTAAACTTTTGATAAACTGTAATGTGCATACAGAAAATGCCATCCATTTTTTGGCTTCAACATCACCCAATAGGAAACTGCTTCTACCACCAGTTCCTTGCAGCTGTCTCAGACCCACAAATGTGGTTCCCAGACACTGGAACCTGCAGTCAGGCAACTACAGACACACATAGCCATTGCAGGGTGTTTGTCAGCCAGTCTTGCCGAAAAAAAACAATTTGCTGCCTACCCTCTGCCTTCCAAATCTCCTAAATCTCATCTACACAACCAAGTCACATTGAGGGTCATGGCCACAGGTTGCTTTCAGAAAAGTTGTTTTTATCTTACCAGCCTCTGTGCTTTAGGGGTGTATGTAGCAGGTCATGAGTATACATGCCAAGGAACGATAGACCATATGAAAGAAGTTGTCTAAGTTCTAGGGGGCAGACTTTAAAAAAAAAATGTTTCTTCCAATGTCTTGGCCCATATAATGTATAGTCATGGGGTTCAAAAGAAAAAGGCACTTGCTTAGTTATCATTGTCTTCTGAATAGCAGATATGCTTAGCCATTATAAGACATTAACACTTGAGTTCAAAATACTTTTACAGATTTGCATTAATTGATTATCAAGATCTGGTGAGTAAAGAATTATAGGGTTCTGAGATTCAACAAAGAAACTGAGGAAGGGCAGAGAAAGAATTAAATGATAATGAATATAAATGAGATCTTGTTCCTCAGGAAAGGATAGCTCCTAATGCTTACTTTAGGAATCCATGGAAAAACAAAGGCAAAAAGGCTCAATGATGGGGCTATCATGTGAAGTCTCAAAAGCATTCCTCAATAGTGGCATGTTCTTCAAATTTTTACCAGTAGACATGAGAGAGACATGCGAGGCCACCAGGAGCAATTCACTATGACCACACTTGACCAGTGGAAAATAGAGTGCAATTTATGGGATGCCAAGGACCTTTGCCTGCTCCCTTCCCATCTCTCTGGAGAGCAGCAGCGCAATCAGGAAGTTTATTTCCTTGTAAACACACCTTATTTTTAACATCTTAGTCATATTCAGCTGAGTTATCATTGCTTATGTTATTCAAATGACTCATTTCCTCTTGCAGCCTGCAAATATTAGACATGATCATATCCCATATCTGTCTTATTCCCTGTAACCCATTTAGTTTATCCAAAAGAAGAGTTTTAGAGGAAAACCATACCAAAAGCCAACAAAATGCAAGAAACGAAAAAGTGAATTGCACATGTATCTTTTTATTTGAAGCCTCCACACACAAGAAAGGTTCAGTTCGTGTTCCTTGTAAAATGTAGATGGATGGCAGCAATAACATCAGATATAGGAAGAAAAGAAGCAATCAAATCACTGAGTAGGTCACATTCCAGATATATTATATCAGGGTGGAGTGGGGGGGCTCTACCTTCAGGCATGTGTTGCCTTTCATGAAAGGCTTCTGAAATGTGTCCATGCATCCTTCCCTTCAACCTGTATGGGCCTGATTCAACACTGCAATTCAAATGTTGTCCTATACTCAGACTGTGTTCTTACCGTTCCATGAAAATCTTATGCTCATTTATACATTTTCATCTTTGCTGTTCATAGCAGACGCTAGTGCATTCCCATCTAAATCCCCTTTACCTGGCCAGTACATCTGTCCTTAGCTGCTGACCTTCTTGCCCATAGGTTGCCCCTTCACTTGAAGAGAGGACCCATGATCACTTATTGACTCACGGAGAATTCAAAAGACTTCTTGCTTTAAAAGGAGGAAATTCTGCATTGCAATGAATGCATCCAAATATCTAGTTTATGCTCTCTTTTTAGGGAACTTGATCTGAGGCACTGCTAAACTAGGTTTTTTCCTTTGTCTGCTTGAAACTCTGAGTCCAGATACATTCTGCTTCCCAAGGTCATAAAAGTCTGGCTTCATTTCCACTAAGCTTCCAGAAGTCTACCCTGATACTTTCAATTCTCTTCTCTGTTCAGAGTTCCTCTGTCATTCCCAGGCAGTGATACTAGTTGAGTGCCCTCATAGATGCTGTCTGGTGGGGTGAGCTGCCAGTTTGTCATATATATATATATGACAAACTATGTATAGTAATTACATATATATATATATATATATATATACACACACACACACACACACATATATATATGTTTTATATATATATATATATATGAAATGAAGAAAATTAGGCCCAGATCTATGGTTTATATATGTATATATCAATGATATATATATATGATATATATGTATAAAAACCATAGTTCCCTCAGAAACTACATATATATATATATAATATATATACAGTTTTTATATATATACCATAGTTGCCTCAGAAAGGATGTGCTAGAGGTATACAACGTACAGTCCATAAAAGGTGTCCACCTAGCTTGACTTATAAGAGAGATTGATTATTACCACACAGTTGCTCATCAACTCCAAATTAAATCAACCTGCACCTTTCAATAAGTTAGGAGCAACAACTCTGCTTATCTAAAGAGGATCCCTATCCCCAGTCACCACAGGGACTTCTTAGGATATGGAGCAAAGAAAGGGGATGGACAAAATTACTGAGCTTCAAATAAGCACAAGTTCATGTCTTACCAAGCATCTCATCTACACATGAAAGGAAGACTGAGCCATCCCTTGCAGCTTGCAGCCAACTGATTGTCAGGAGGAGTTGATTCTTCAAAGTGAACATCCACAAACGGAGGCAGCTAGCCTAAGAAACTGAGTCTAGGATTAAAAGAAGAACTTGTATAGGAGACCTCACTTGTAGTGTGCAGATTGGTTCTTTTACAAGGAAGGTAGCAGAGCCCTTTGTCAGCACAGAAACAATTTTGCCCAGAGTTTCCAAATGCTTTTTGAAACATAATTTTCTCTCAGTGAACTGAGAATGTACGATTCTGCCTTCAAGTAAATCTGGAAATCTACACACTAAAGCCAATGGAAATTTCCAAAGGGCATTAAAGGCTCTGAAAAGTCCTGTAAAAAAAATCTAGCATTTCTTATTCTTATATGACCATAGAACAAAAACTATTCAACAGAGCTATTTATCATGGAAATCTTTAGGGATATTCTAGGGGTGGTAATGATGGTGCTGGGGGATAGGGTGAGAATTAGTGAGGTACCAGTCATCTGAGACCATGTGAAATTTGCATGAAGCCATTCTACATTTGTGAGGAATTGAGTACAGGGCCAGTCACCTGCTTTTTCTGTTTGACATTTACTGGCAGGACAATCATTTAGCTACAAGCAGCAGAGGATGGCTCAGCCTTTCTTTCATCCTGTAGACGAGGCACTTGGTGAGAGCTGAACTTGTATCTATTTGGAGTTCAGTAATTTTGTTCTCCTTTTCTGTTTCCTCAGTTGTAGGAAGTCCTTGTGGTGACTGGAAATTGGGATCATCCTTAGAGAGATCTGTTGCTTTCTGCCTCCCTGAAGCGTACACGTTAGTTTGGTTTGAAGATGACCAGCAACGGGTAGTAGTAAAAGTGGAGTTTATTTTACTATAAGGACTACTTTTATTTCCATTTTTAAGATGACATTTCAAGAATTATGTAATTTATTCCTCACAAGCATCCGTAGGGTCTATAGAACAGCTATTAACATCTTTCTACTTCATAAATGATGAAAATGAGACCCAGAGAGAAAACAACTGTCTTGATTAGTTTGTATTTCATCCAGTTTCCCATCCACTTATTTACTCAGACATGTTTATCAAGTACCAACTTGATGCTGGGTCCTATGCTCCTGCATTCATCTCACATTGGCTTTGTTCTACACAGAAAATGAACAATCATGTCATAGCAGGCAAGGTGCATGGTCTTGCCAGAGTAGCAAGATGGTGTCCAACTCAACAAGCAACAAGAATGTCCCCACTCTGGGCAGGCTCTGGGTCCAGGCCATTTCTTAGGAGACTTTTAAAGACTTGAAAAGTCTAGAAACAAGATTCCTGCTTCTGTTTTTGTGGGCTAGTGTTCAAACCAGTTTGCTTTATGTTTTCTTTGAATACAAACATTATTAAGGCCTAAAAGGTTTATACTGTTCTAAATTATCTAAACTATCTCAACTAGGTTTAAATTAGGTAACTTTAGCTCAAGAGTAGAAGATGGTGCAACATTGAATCTTCTGTCTTGTATTTCACGTAGGGGAGCAAGTTCTTGAACTGCAGAACTCGTGTGTGTGTTTAGGAAACTAAGATAAATCCTTATTTAGAATAAAAATATCAAAGACAGGTCATTAATTGTTGAATAACTTAATAACTATGTGTGACTATTATGCCCCATTGTGAGATTTTCTAACGTGGGCACTATTGACATTTTGGGCTGAATAACTTTGCTGTGGGAGGCTATTCTGTGCATGTAGGACGCTTAGCGACATCCCTCACCTCTACCCACTAGATGCCAGCAGCCTGCCCAAAGCTGTCACTATCCAAAGTGTCTCCAGACATTGCCAAACGTTCTGGAGTGGGCAATATTTCTCCCAGTGAGAACCACTGCCCTAATGTATATTGAGCGCACTGAATGGTTGTTCATTCTTAGACCCATGCACCAGGAAGGTAGACAAGAAGTTAAGTGTGAGCAGCTTGCTGAAGGCCAAGTCTAGAGTTAGTTACAGGGTGGGGGCTAGAACAGGAGTTGTCTGCCGCCAACCTTATGCCAGGCTATTTGTTCCATAGTGACAGTGACTTTCACATGAATGGCTTCTGCAAAATTCACCTTTGCAGCTGGCTGTGAGAGCACAAGTGAGGAGAGGCATCCTAACTCCCGAATGAAGAGGCCCAGAGGAATCAGACCCTGGAGGTGAGCTGAGGAGGCACTACGGTATGCTTTCTGGCTCCATCTAGAACTGGAACTCTTTGCGCGTGAGCAGCCAAAACATGAATATTCTTCCAACAGGCCTACTCTAGTTAGCCGTGGCATTTGGAGATAGTGGGTGTTTGCTTAATGACAAACAAACTGCACCTTTTCCAGTTTGACGGTTTCTTCTCTCCTTTCTTTCTATATTCACGTACACCATGGCTTGAGTTAAAAAACATTGGCTGGGCAAGGCTTGGGGTTGGTAGGGAGCCATGGGACCTAAGCCTCTGTTTATGACACATGTCATATTTCATGGACCACGTCTGGACCCCACCTGCCTCCTTAATCTCCCTGGAATGCTGCCGCTTCCTCTGCAAGCTGCGTGCTATTCTGATGACTTTGGTGGGTACTGAAGTTTCCAATTTCCTAACCTTTCTATTAAAATTAATATTTAGATTTTATAACTTTAAAACTGGAAGAATGATGGAGGCAGTATTTGATGTTTATGTCTCTCAGTCACGAAAATGTTCCCCATGTCACTTATGCCGGGCCACACACATGTAGTCACAATAAATAGCATTTAACGTGTTTACAGTACGGAGAGGATGAGGAGGACTTCTGTTTTTATATTGATGGACTCAGCTGGGCTGGGGATACTATTGTTTACAATGAGCTACATTTTTTGTTGTTCTGATTTACCCTCAAATTAAATCTTTATTTCAGAAACCAACCCCAGGGAGTCTCTGTAACGAGAGAATGTAATAAACAGCATTAGGAGAGGCCCGTAGCTGCTGCTCCCTGGTAATTAGTCCAAATGTCTCAATCAGAGTGGTTTTCCAAGTTTTATGGCCACAGTTTGGTCACAGGTTTATTTGTAAAAAGCTGGTTTGGCATTTTGTTCAGCCTGGCCTTTGCCCTCTAGGGAGGGAAGCTGGGAGTCTGGCCACATGGAATGGGACGGGCAAATCAGGCTTTTAGGTTTGCTCTGGGGCCATGCCCACATTTCTCGTTGCCATCTGTTTCCAAATTGAAAATGATCTGAATGTAAAGGAACTGAGAGGGGGAAATAAATAACTGGTCTTCGTTTGGAGGACACGCAAAGGAAGGCGAGGGGCTGAGGCTGGGACCCAGTGTGTGGGAGTGTTCTCATCAAGGCAGGGCACAGCCCTATAAACCTCGGCATGGGGGAGAGGTCATTAAAATGCCCCTGGTGCCCGGGTGGGGACTGGGGATCTGCTCAGTGCACCCCATCCCCCAGCTTGGTGGGAAGAAGGAAGCCTGGACCTTAGCGACACTCCTACCCCCAAGCCATCCAGAAGTTCCCTAGGGGTCTATAAGTTGCTGAGAGCTCCAGCCTGCCCAGAGAAGGCTGGCCCACCGAGGGGCTGGAGAGGACACAGCAGCAGGGCCAGCTCCAGGCAGCCTCCCATTCACTCTCAGTGGCTAAGCAAGCAGGGGAATGCAGACAGGCTGAGCCAGCGGCTCACTTTGCAGATTCTCCTACTGCCCTCTCTCCATAGCATTTGTTTAGTCACTCAGTATTGGCTGAGCATCGTAAGTGTTGAGATATTTAGCCATCTTATTTTCTGGGCCAAATGGTAAAATCCCTAGGGGCCCGGACAGGTGGGAGACTCTGTAGGGCATGATGGATGGATAGTTTAAATCAGAAAATCCAGAATGTCTGGTGTCTGTGTTGCAAGCCCCTCTGCTTGCCTCTAAGTCACTTAGCCTGGGTGCAGAGGTCCCACTAGTTTCAGGGTAAAGAAAAGAATGGGAGGAGGGACAGGAAAAGTGAGTGAGGGAAGGAGAGCAGGTCACAGGGTCCCTCCTCATCCACACTACCATGTTATTTATTCATTTTCAAATAACATTTGTGTAAGACGTATCTCCTAAGGAGCCATCAATCATTGAGTCCAAGTATCTGCAAACATTTTCTGTAAAGGGCCAGATAGCAAATATTTTATTTAAGCTTTGTGGGCTGTACAGTCTTTGTGATAACCACTCCATGCAAAAGCAGCCATAGGCCATATGCAAATGAATAGGCACCCTCTGTGTTGCAATAAAACTCCACATATTTTTACAAAATATGTAAAAATATGTTTTAAAAAAAGTAAAAAAAAAAAATACATATTTTTACAAAACTTTACAAAATCAGGTGGTTAGGCAGGGTTTGGTCAATAGTTTGACCAGCACTGATTTAAACATTTATTCTGTCTTCTGAGTTAATCTTGCTCTTTCGTCAGTTCTCCACCTCGTCCTTTCTTCATTCCTTCCCCCTTTTCTCTATGCCTTCTCCTCTTCCTTCCTCCCTCCCTCCCTCCCTTCCTTCCTTATTTTTTGGTCCTTTCTTCTTTCTTTTTTTTTTGAGACAGAGTCTCACTCCGTCACCAGGCGCCAGGCTGGAGTGCAGTGGTGCGACTTCAGCTCACTGCAACCTCCGCCGCCCGGGTTCAAGCAATTCTCCTGCCTCAGCTTCCCGAGTAGCTGGGACTACAGGCGCACGCCACCACGCCCAGCTAATTTTTTTGTATTTTTAGTAGAGACGGGGTTTCACCATGTTGACCAGGATGGTCTCGATCTCTTGACCTTGTGATCCGCCCGCCTCGGCCTCCCAAAGTGCTGGGATTACAGGCGTGAGCCACTGCACCCAGCTCTTCTTTCTTTTAAGTTAAGACACAGAGAACATAATAAGACAAGCATGGTCCTATTCGTCATGAAGTTTGTCATGGAAAATATTAATCAGTAGACAAATTGCACACATGAAATATTGTAGCAAATGACGCTAGTTATGCAGTATCCATTTCCTTTCTTTCTCACCATGAGAATCCCAATTTCATTCTGGGTGACAAGATCTGAAACCAATTTTGCTTTTCTTGCAGTGGCAGGTGGCCCTATGACAGATTCTGGCCAAGAAGACATAGGCAGAAATTCTTGAAGACTAGAAATTATTCCCAAGTGAAAAGAAAAGCCCCTTTTGCCTCTTTGCTTCTTGGCCCTTTTATTTTCTTTCCACCTGGAATGCTGCTACCATTCCTGGAAACACGGCAGCTAGAATATTAATATAAGGATAAAAGCCACATGCTAAAACTGGAAGCAAGAAGGTAGACAGAGCCTGGGTTTTGAAAATATTGTTGATTCTTTATATCAGCTCTGGACCACCTTCCTCTGAACTTCTTATTGCATAAGCAAATAAACTGCTTATGGTTTAAGCTAATATAATAGGCTTTTCTACTACATGCAACCCAGCATGTAACAGAAATGCCGTAATGAGCTAAATTATAATTAGGAACACAGTAGCACGACCATAGACTAAAAATTAGTGCTCATTAAACAGTGGTAGAGTCTAAAAGAGAAAATAATTGCAATTACTATTAGATTTACTAAGTTATCACCTCAAAATCTATATATCTGAATGCTTAGCAAGGCTCTCCAAGATTACAGGAGGAAAATGTGGCATTTGACTAGCAATGCTGCCACTCCAGCATTGTTTTAAAAATGATTTATGGTGATTGAGTTGTTTACTAAGTCTAGAAAACCAGTGCAGCAAATTTAGGTGGCAGGTAAGGGTGGCAGCAGGTCTTGACTTCGTTCTTTTTCCTTATCTTAATTTTTTTTAAGGTTTTGTGTTTTTTAAAAAATTTATTTCTGTATGTTTTGGGGAACAGGTGGTATTTGGTCACATAAGTAATTTATTTAGTGGTGATTTGTGAGATTTTGGTGTACCCTTTGTAGAAACTTATTATTGTGAAAGATTTTGTTTCTTTCCACATGCAGGCGAGGGAACCATAGAACCATTTAGTCATGAATTCAGTTAGTCTGAATTGTTGACAGGACTACTGCCTTGACTGCATCTTTTCAACATCAGGCACTCTACATGTTAGGATACATTAATAAATAAAAAGTCATACGCACAACTGTATTTGTGTGTATGTGCTTTAGGGGATAAAGGTAATCATGACCACAACAGCAGGGTATCTTTCACCAGCTAGAGAAGCACCATGTAACAGCTCAAATAAAGACCTCAATCATCAGTAAAGCCTTTAGTTGAAGTCTCCATTAAGAGTTAGAAATAAAGAAAATCCCCTTCCAAGAACACTCCCTTCGTGGGAGCCATCTTTCTCTCTCCTTGATTTTCGCTCTGGAGTCCCCTTCCATGAACACTTCCTTCGTGGGAGCCATCTTTCTCTCTCCTGGATTTTCCCTCTGGAGTCCCCTTCCATGAACACTTCCTTCGTGGGAGCCATCTTTCTCTCTCCTGGATTTTCCCTCTGGAGTCCCCTTCCATGAACACTTCCTTCGTGGGAGCCATCTTTCTCTCTCCTGGATTTTCCCTCTGGAGTCCCCTTCCATGAACACTTCCTTCGTGGGAGCCATCTTTCTCTCTCCTGGATTTCCCCTCTGGAGTCCCCTTCCACACTCTCTCGTGGAAGCCTGTCTTCTCCTCCTAAACTCCATCTCTCTCTCTGTTCCCTTCCACTCAGTGTGGAAGCTGCTTTCCTCTCCTGGATTCCATCTTTCTGGATTCTCTCACAGTATGAGAGTTAGCTGTTTCTTTCTCTCTCCTTCTCCTGTTTCTCTCTCTCTCTCTCTCTCTCTCTCTCTCTCTCTCTCTCAATAAATAACTTTCTACAAAAAATAAATAAATAATAAATAAATAAAAATAAAGAAATAAAGAAAATCTACAAACAGCCTGATTGCTAGTGGACATTAACTAGTTGATAAGCTGTTTGATGATACTTAATTATCAGAACTCAAGCACACAATTCAAATTTATCTATCAAGGGGGAAAGGAGTGTCTCAGTCTGTTCAGGCTGCTATACTGGAATATCATAGACTAGGTGGCTTATAACAACAAGAATTTACCTCTCATAGTTCTAGGGACTGGGAAGTCCAAGACCTAGGCACCTGCTGATTTGGTGTCTGGTGAGGGCCTGCTTCCTGGTTCACAGACAGCCTTCCTCTTGAGGTGTCTTCATGTGGCACAAGGGGCAAGGAAATTCTCTGAAGTCTTTTTTCTTTGAACAAGGGAACTAATCTCTCCATGAGGGTGAAGCTCTTATGAACTAATCACTTCTCAAAGGCCCCACCTCCTAATACGATCATCTTGGGGGTTAGGATTTCAATATATGAGTTTTGCGGCAACACAATCATTCTTGCCATAGCAGGAGTGACTTACTAAAGGAGCTGGTGAAATGAAAAACTAGGTAGACACTTCCTTGAAGGAGCTTTTAGTCCAAAGGATAATTTTTAAAGAAAGAAGGAAAGTGTTATTCTATCTACTTTTGACTGAAGTGAAGTTACACTGATGACATTCTGGAAACATACTCACTTTGATTCCTTCTCAGAAACTGAATTATATCAGCATTTAGAAATCAGAGCCTTGGCTTAAATGCCCAAGACTCCTGTACTCTTGTCATTCTGGCACCGTGCCTTGGGGAGTCAGTAACTCTTAGTATCTTCTGTCTGCTTGATCGTCTTCTTCCTTCTTTCATAGTTTATTGATGAATGGGATGTACCTTGGATACTGAACATTGCTAGGATGCTCTTTTTCATTTTTCAAAGAATTGTTGCACAGTGGTACACCTAGACTGCATTCAGAAGCTTTCTAGGAAATTTCACTGCATTTTGCAGAAGACTTGAGCTTTTTGGTCAGCATTTTGGAAAGGAAGACAATTGATTTTTTTCAGCCTTGCTGATGCAATCCTTCTTGATGTGTATCAGGTGTATTTTGACACAATCCCTTGAGTCATTGTGGTTTTCAATATTCTCGGGCCTATAATGAAAGTCAAAGGAGGGGGATCTTTTCACTTAATGCTGATTTCTGATATTGATGGTGCATTATCCTATTTGTGTTTCAGAAGCTACAAGGGATAGAATTAACCCCTTGGGTCTCAGATTAGGTACGTCTCTTGTGGGACTGTGGCTGGCAAGAGCTGATACTGACACTGGAGACAAAAGAACTTCTTGAGGAACACATGTCATTCTTATGCAGGTAATATTTTTTTTTATCATTATCTATTTTATGGCAAATACAACAGCTGCAGCAGAATTTGTTGGTTGTTTTTTTTTTTTTTTTTGGCTGTAAGGCATCTTAGAGAGTGTTTGCCAATTTTCCGTCTCAAAAAAGGTGTTTTCGCATCTGATTTAGCCCTGAATAATTCAACAGAATCTCTAATAACAGACTTACATGTTGTAAAGCCCAAAAACATGTTGTAAGCTTAAAGAGGCAGCAAGAAATTTGGCATCACAAACAGAAGTCAAAGAAAGCAAGGAAACCTTTAAAGGGTAGGAGTCAGTGCTTCACACATGTGCAGGGTGCTTATTTTTGTTGACAATTTTCTTATTTGCCATATAGCAAAGGTTCCTAAAAGGGACAAAGAGCATTCCTGGAGGATGGCTATTGCTCTTATTATTTTTTTAATGATAATTTCCTTCTTAAAGCTTGTCCATTAACTTGCTTTCCTTCCCTCTCTCCCTCCCTCCCTCCCTCCCTCCCTCCCTCCCTCCCTCCCTCCCTTCCTTTCTTCCTTCCTTCTTTCCTTCCTTCCTTCCTTCCTTCCTTCCTTCCTTCCTTCCTTCCTTCCTTCCCTTCTCCTTCCAAAACGTAATTAGTGAGTTCCTATGATGTTCCAGCAACTGTGTTAGGACTTGAGGTTTTGATGATTCATAAAAATAAACCTTGATCCTCATCTAGATTAGAGTTTTTAATCTTGTCTTTCTCCCAAGGACCAGGTTGTTTGGGTGATCCCTTGGATTCTGAGATAAACTAGTGTTTTCCCAACAAAGTCCCTCTCATCCTATTGTCCCCCCATTTTATATTAATAGTCTTTAAATAGCTATTGTTATTTTGTAATTTTCCACAAAAATCATGATGAGTATGTTGGAAATCCTGACCTACAAGAGAATGTAAAAACAAATGGGGGAAGCTTGGTTTGGAGATTGTAACTTTGGAAGATGTCTTCATATATTTGCAAATCTATATTATTCCATGGGGTAGATCTAAGATTAAATGAAAAGAGATTTGGTTTCAAGAGAATCATACATTTTCTAACAAATAGAATAAAAGGAAATGTGCCTGACATCCCACTAAGTATGTGGGTGTGTTTGTATACGTTTTCTTCGTATGTATAGATCAGGGTTTCTCAGTCTCATTACCATTGACATATTGGGCCAGATAATCCTTTTGTTGAGGGGAGTGCCTTGTACACTGTGGGATGTTTAGCGGCAGCATCCCTGGCCTCTCCCAAATAGATGCCAATAGCAATGCCACCTGATCACCATTGTGACGACTAAAAATAGCCCGTCTTTGTCAAATTTACCCTAGGGAGCAAAATGGCTTTCAGATGAGGATTATTGAATATTCACACACACACGCACAAACAGAGGGACAGGTTTATCTGGGACAGAGCTAGGATTCTGACTTAAAATCCACAGGTTCTCTGGAAAACTACATGGCTTTTTTGGGATAGGGACTTCTCAGTATTATTGATTTGAAACAGACAGTCAATTGTAAGGGGAAACTGAAGGAAATCCTGTCTCAGGTAAGGGGTTGGACTCTATGATCCTTAAATTTCCCATTTCCAACTAACAGATTTTATAATTCAGTAAGACCAGATTCAGATGAGTAAAATTAGTGTCAGTTTTTAAAGGAAATACCAAACTAAGGTTATGACAGTGGGCCCCACAGTGCTATTTGAAATATGATGCAAGGTTATGGGGTGAGATGAGTGGGAGATGTTGAGCTTGTTTGGGGTTTAATTGGCAATCAGAAATGTGCTTCCTAGATGCAGGCGTGTCACTGTAAAAGCACACTTGGGACGTTACTTTCTTTGGCTAAAGTTATTAATATATGTTGATTGATGTCAAAATGGGAATTAAATCATAAACGTGCTTCAGTGCCTCGGGCTGGTATCTTGGCAGCTTCTTTAGCCCTGTCACTTTGGAGAGACAGCTCAGATGGCCCTGCCTCATTTTTTTGATGATTTCTTAAAGATTTCACTTTATCATCATTTGTCTATGAGCAGGCTTTGCACCCCATCCCATTAGTATTACCGTCAGAACAAAGTTGTTACCTACAAAGGAGCCATGGATGGATTTCATACTTGAGTGAAACAATGGGGTGGCAAATGCTATAAAACAAACAAAACAAAATAAAATGTTCCCAATTAGTGCTATTTACAGACATGTAACACCATGGCTGCTGATTGGGTATCTACGTTTCTTTCCCATGGGAACCCCAAAATTCCTAGCATCTGCTCACAGGCATAAAAAACACGGCCTTTCTCATTTCCAAGTTAATCCAATTTGAGTGTGGACTGAGAGGGACCAGAACTTCCCAAATGGCCTGGCAGAACCGGGCAGCTCCACATGGCATCATTACCAGACCACACACGTTATGTTTAATAGTCAGACCCTGTGCACTGGACCGGAGAGCAGAAAAATCACTGAATTTTAAATTCCTCGGGAACGCCACCTTCTTCCTCCACACTGCGGAGGCTTTTGTTCTAAGCCCATCATCTCTCACCTGAATTTCAGGTCTCTTAAATGATGGCACTGCCTCTAGATGTGCCTTCTTCCTGTTTATCTCCTGCAACATTAGTGAAGCAATGTCTGTAAGCCCCAGTACATACATATCATTCTCTTACTTAAAAACAATTTTAGATCTTCTGCATTGAAGGGATAAAATCCAAAATCCAAGCGACTGGAATAAATTACTCTTCACACCATCGCATCACTTCTTCACTCCAGCCTCTGCTGTTTAAACCATTTTATCCTCAGGTGAGAGTGCATTATATGTGAATCTGGCCACATGCCACACTGCCTGACGATGGTCTTGTTTCTTCTGTAGCCCATCTCAAATGTCTCCTTCCCCATGAATCCTTCTTCATGTTTCTGGTTGGAACACGTTGTTTATTCTCCAGGGGTCCCTCAACACAATACATTCAATTCATCATGTGATATTTCAGTTTTTATCTGCTTACAGATTTGTTTATTTGTTTACTTTGCTAGCCCTTATGGTGAGAGAGATATCTCCCTTGATACCTGTAACATAATAGTCATTCATTCAAATGTTTTGGAATGAAGGAATAAATGAATAATTGAATGTAAGTGTGAATAAACAAAAAAGGTTCTCTCCATTTCCAATTCATTCTTTAGAATAAATTGCCAAGATTCCTGTGATTATAGCAAAGAGTGGTGGTTGAGAGCTCAGACCATGGATTGAAAATTACCTTGTCTACTTACCAGCTCTGTGACCTTGGCAAGTTACTTGTCCTTTCTCTGCCTCAACTGCTTCACTCTGTAAATGAGAATAATAACATCTATTTGTTTTTTAGAGTTGTTATGAGGATGGAATACATCAGTGTATTTTAAAGATCTTAGAAACTGGCCCATAATAAGTACCATGTTAGCATTAACTATTTCTGGAGACACCAGCTCTTCCCAGAATTTGATGTATGGATTTGCCCACATACACAGTGAATCACCAGGAATTATTAAAAAAAAAAAAAAAAGAAAAAAAGATACAGATGTTGAGGCCCCACCCAAGGCCAACTGAATCAAGATCTTGAGGGTGAGTCCCAGGCATGAATTCACTATCAGATATTTCAAATAAAGACATTTTAATGAAGTGTTTCTTTACAGAGGACAGTAGGGTTAAGGGGCCAAACGGGAGATGGTAAGGCACCCACAATCCAGAAACAGTGAGAAGCACAACTGTACAGAAGGAGGTAAGAATGGGAATAGTGTCACTGGAGCCAGAGAAGGCTGCAGCCCTGGAGGTGGTCTGCCCCATTTCAAGGGACTCAGCCTCTAGGTCAGACCTAGCACCAAGGCAGGGAGCTGAGGGAGAGAACCACCTGACTTTTTCCCATTCCTGGCTTTCCATGTCTGACTGGGCAAACTCTCCACAGCAGAATCCAGCCATAATCTATCTGGAAAGAGAACAGGGGGAGCCAACCACCAGGATTTAGCAGCCTTAGGTACAGACCAGAAAGAGAAAGGCAGAGAAGCCAGCACAATATTAGGGAAAAAAATCCCAGTTGCTTTTGCTGCAGAATGAGGAATAAGACCCACTGATCCATGGAGCCATCCTCATCAGACCTCTCTCCAATTCTTACAGCAGCCAAGGAAGAGAACCACCAGGCCAGAAAGCACACGGGTGGCTTTCCTACCCATACTCTTCAGGAGGTGCTCCCCAGGAGAGCCATTTCAGTCCTTCTAGGATACCAGGGACTAAGGGAAATGGTTTCTAGGAAGTATACTGATCACATAATCCAGTCAGTTTTATGTCCGAACTATCAGCTACCTTTCTTTCTGGGGTGGTGGATGCTGGAAGCTCAAGCACCTCCCTCAAAGAGAATTTTAATTTGAAATGCACCCCCTTACATTTGGAAATAAGCTTATGGCCCTTGTCTCTTTGTTTTTATCTAAGCAAATGTGCCAGAAGAGACCCCCAACCCCACCCACCCAGGCTTCATGTGTCAGATCATAAGACTCCCTCTAATTTGCATAAACACATGGTGGAATTGGAGAGTGGAAGGGCACACTGCACCCTCGGTGAAGTGCTTCAGTTTGCGTGGAAGTCACCCGCTTGCTTTCCCATCCACTATATTGGCACGTTTAAGAAGACTTCATATCTGCCGCTTCCTTTCCAAAAGGGGGAAGATATAAATCACAGGCGCAGAAGTAACTAGCAGTTGTGACATTTTGTTACAGAGTTTAATTACATGAATCATAAAATATTGCTACAATTTTCCAAACTGTTAAACCTTAATTAATATGAACCCACAGGGACCACCTTGATCGTTCTAAATATTCTGAATCACTACTCCTACAGTAGTGCTTCCGTCCGCCTGAAGTGCTTTGTAATTTGCAAAAAGTGATTAATTATTAGAAATGAAACCAGACAAATTAATTTAATATAAATGAGGCTGTACATGGTTTGATTAATTCTTTTTAATTACCTATATGTTATTTTTTCAATAGTTGAACAAAGAAGCCTATTCTTCTCCTGCATGTTCATATTCATTAATCTCATTAGCACAGAGTATTAATATAATTTTATCACACATTCCAGAAGTACGGCACATTGACAAATCATAATGAATCGTGGCATTAGTGTCCTATCACTACATTAATTTCAAGACATGCCTGGCTCATCTGTAATTTACTTCGAGCCTTCGTTTAAAATGAGCTGAATAAGCGTGTAATTATGACATCTGCTTCTTTTCAGGTACCTCTTTGTAAATCAGTGACAAAGGAATAGCAGGTTTAAATATGTGTTAACACTTGGATAGCATGTATAATTGCAATATGGCGATGTGTAATAAGATTAAATTAGAGTGTACTATACCTGACATATGCAGGAACATAATTGAACTGTAGTCATTGTTACAGTAGAAGCAGCTGCAAAATACCAATATTTGAATTGAAGGAAGTAAAACTGAGTTAGAAAAGAAGATGATGAGGATAGCCGTCAATGAGTCACCAAGAACATAACCATATCCAAATAGGCTGCGAACTCTTGGTTTTCAGCCTCTTCTCTCCTTGTGGCTGATAACAGTTGGTCATGAATTTCATGACATTTTCCAAAAGGGTCCATTTCGGATGTCACTGGGGCATGACCTCACACTGCATATCTTGCACGCTCAGCACTTCTGTCCCGGGCAGGCCCTGAGGTGGGCGTCATGCCTGCAGTTCCCATCCTGAGCCTCAGGGGCGGAATTAGAATTCTGGGATTGAAATCTACAGCCTCCACTTGGTTAACTCCAGATTTCCCCGAGCAAGATGCCTGGGATGATAAACGGCTTGAGATAACCTGAGAAGTGAGGCAACTCTGATACGGGATCTCCGGCAAAAGTTAGGAGGAAATGATTTAGGGATTTTGAGTCCTCTACAGCCCATGCAGTGTTGGTCTAGAGAAGAAAGTCACATCTTCTATTATAAATCTTGCCCTATCTTTCCTGAAAATGAACCCTTATGTCAGCCCTTAGGATTTATTCAATTTTTGGCAAGGATTCAGCACATAGCAAATCTACCCTGTTATTCCTGGCCAAAACGGGGGGCTCACTTAGTCGTGCATATGACTTCTTTCTTTTGGAAGGCCTTAAGTGTTTGAGTATAGAACTTAATAGAAGCCCAAGAAACATTGCTTTTGAGTTAAAAAAAAAAAAAAATACACCAAAGGAATTCAGGGATGTATTTCTAAACAATTTTAAGGAATTGTCTTAATGAAATCCCCACACCAGGCTTTTTAAGTTGATGGTAAGGAAACATAAAGATGCTCTAAAAAGGAGATGAAAGGAACTCTGCTTCATCTGAAGATGCCTGTGTGAAATGCTGATGCAGGGCCCTCGTAGGGGCCTCATGCAGAGTCAATGAGAGGAAGGAGGGTGCATAATTATATGGGCTACAATGTTCCATTACTCAAAAGTAATCTCCTAGCAGCAGGGATTGACTTATTTATCCAACACCTAAAAATACCTTCTGGGAGAGAATGAGATATTTACACAGTTATTTTGATAGAAATATTGACCATCAGACTTTCAACTTTAAAATTCTCTATTTTGATGACATTAAAGTTTGTCGTGAGGAATCAGCCATGGCCCTATATAACCTGGGAGGTCTGTTAAAAATCGATTCCTTGGCCCCACCCCAGAGCTTGGGGATCAGAAACTCTGGGTGTGCCATTTGGGAATCTGCCTATTTAAAAAGGCCCTGGTGATTTTTAGTACACACTTTTTAAAGTATTCAAACCTCCTCATTTTACAGAGGAAACAAAGGAACTCTAGAAAGGAAAGATACTGCGACAGAGCTGGGACTAGAATCCTGGTAGCCTGAACCTGGACTTCAGCTTGTCTTTCCTCTTATGTTGTGGGTGTGCATCAAAGTAAAAGGCTGGATTTGGGTTTCAGCAATCAGTGGGCACCTGCACTAGCATCTCTTGATCCACTGAGCTGATTCTTCACTATATCTAGGAGACAGACGCTATAATAACAACTATCTATGGAGGTAAGTGAACGTGCCACAAACTTAGGAGCTCAGAGAAGCTGCACTGTTTCTAGAGCAATGTATGGAATGGTCATGGGAGACTTTTCTGCAAAGTTTTGGAAAAAGAAAGGAAAAAAACCCATGACTTTCAGCTTGCAGTGAGGATATTTCAATGTCAACTTTTTTCCCTCCCAGGCATTCATTTTACAGCCTTATCAAGCTCCTCCTGTATTCCAAGTATTACATTCAGCCCTAAGATTACAACAGTGAGCAACATAGAAATAGAGTGGACCCCAATAGGAATTACTTAATCCTTGACCTCTTTGGCTCTCAAAGGTGATCTGAAATAAAACAAGCCTATTACATGGGTTGTTTCATTTCTTCGCTTCTGTGCTCACAACTGCGTTTCCCTAGACATCCTAGTGTAAAGGATCATGTAGAGAAACTCATTCATCCCTACCCTTGTCTCCTCCCACTTTCCCCCTTAATGGAAAGTTTACTTGTGAGTGAGTAGAGAAGAAACTACCTTTTAGGGCCATTCTGAATAACTGATCCTATCCTTCCCACTTTTGCTTGTTCAGTCTGCCAAGAAATCACTATGTCAGCAGTTCACTGTGAGCATCTTCAGATAAAATAATGTTCCTTTCATCTCCACTTAGTTCTTCTTCACACTTCCTTCCTGTTATTGACATGGTTCCCTGTTGACCAAATGTATACTGTTTATTGTTTAAATATTAAATAATGAATGGCCAACTAAATACAATATTCAGAATGATATACTTTTTATTCCACATTAGGACTTTTTGTTTTAAAGAAACCCTATCTTGGAGTCTCTAGTTTCTTAGAAAGGAAAATGAATCAAGCCAGATCATATTTACACAAGGGTGAATGAGAGGGAGTGTGTATCAACATGGTAGACTAGGTCATGCTGCTGTGACAAATTATACAAAAACCGAAGGGACAGAAAACAACTAAGGCTCCGTCCCACGTGGTCAGAGAAGTCGCCATCATGAAAGCAGCTGTTGTCATCCACAGTGAGTTCTGAAAGGTCTGGGACAACAAATAGAAGCTCCAGTCCAGATGTGGCCCATGCCATTTTACTCCAACTCTTAGGCCACAGTTAATTCCACGGCTTCATCTACACAAGGCGCCGGGAAGCACAAGGGTCCCACGTGGCCCCAAGAGAGAGAAGAAGGGAAAGATTTACAAACAGCACTAATGGCTAGCACAGAGGGTCATCAGAGTTTATTGTCTTTGTTGAGGTTTCAAGTCTTCTTACTAGAATGAGGCTCAAAGTTGAGTTAAACATGTAGTCCCAACATGAATTTCTTTGCTGAAAATTGAGCATCTCACCTACCCAAATAAATTTACACCGAGTATCTGCTCTCTCTCCTTGAGTCAAAGTGGTGTTTCTTGGAAAATCATAAGGAAAAGCCAGCTCCATAATGTTGCTAATTACAAATTACAGTGAAGTGTGAAGAGATAAGCTCCCAACTGACTTTTAGTAATTTCTTCTTGTGCATGGAAAGCAGAAAAAGAGAGACCTGTCTTTGGTGTGGTACACTTTTTACCAATTTAGTTGAAGATTTAGGTGACAAGTCAGCCCCCTACATAATATAATCATAGTTCTATGGAGCAGATGAATGGTTTTTTTTTTTTTTGTTTTTTTTTTTCTCTTTGGAACATTCAAAGGTGTTTTGAAACCACAGGGTTCTTTAAACACGGCATCCCCTGACAGAGGGAGCTATTTCTGCCCAGAAGACAGAAGGTTAACGTTTTTCATAATAATGGAGATTTCACCTTCCTGACATGGATGCAGCCCTCTGCAATTGTTTTCCAGCTCCTCTGGGCTTGCCTAGCTATCTAAAAGTCACAGTGGTGGGAGGGAACCAGGAGGAAGTCTCCACTGCACTCAGCCTGAGCCACTGCCTCGGCATTTGTGCGCTTTTAGAGTGAAGAGTCTATGATATACTAGCTAGTCTTAATATCTAAAGCACCTGAGATGCCTACATTATCAGGATGCGAAGAAAACACAGGAATCTCACATGCTGTTGGCCAAAACTTTGACTTGAAAAACCATAACAATACGTGCTACAGCCAAACATATGCTTTACTTGTGACTCAGCAATTCCACTTCTATATATGTATGCAATAGTATTGACTATATGTGCTCACCAAGGACTTATATTTATAAAAAGACTTCATAGCAATAGTTGGCAGAGAAACCCCAGAGTAAAAGTAATTCATATCAAATCAACAGTGGAATGGGTAAAATGTGGTATATTCATATAATGGAATGCTACACAATAATGACAATTATGAACTATTACAGAGTGAATCTCCATATATAATGTAGAAAAAAATAAGCTAAACAAACAAAAAGGATACATTCCATTCACATAAAACGCAAGTGGAAGGCAAAATTCATCTGTGGATGTAGAGATCAAAATAGTCAACACCTTTTGGGAGCAGGGGGATGCAGGCTGGAAACTTTGGGGATGCCAAGATGTTCTCTGGCTGTTTCTGAGTGCTGATGATCTGGCTTTAAAATGCACTTGTATATATGAATTTACTTCAATTATTTTTTTTTGTTTTGAGACAGAGTCTGGCTCTGTCGTCCAGGCTGCAGTGCAGTGGGGCGATCTTGGCTCACTGCAGCCTCTGCATCCTGGGTTCAAGCAATTCTCCTGCCTCAGCCTCCCTGGTAGCTGGGATTACAGGTGTTACAGGTGCGCACCACCACGCCCAGGTAATTTTTGTATTTTTAGTAGAGACAGGGTTTCACTATGTTGGCCAGGCTGGTCTCAAACTCCTAACCTCAAGCAATCTGCCCACCTTGGCCTCCCAAAGTGCTGGGATTACAGACGTGAGCCACCGTGCCCAGCCTACTTCAACTTAAAAATAAAACTAAAATAAGTTAAGCTGGTTTGCTTAATCTATTAGTTTAATCTGTGCAAAGTAGGCAGACACAGGTAAGGGTGTGTGTATGTGTGTGTGTGTGTGTCTGTGTGTGTGTGCACATGCAAGCCTTAATTAATTATATGATCTGGTGGTTTAGTAACTTAACAGATAAGTTACTTGCTCAATTTTCTTACCTGTAAAATAACAACAGCAATAATATTTGCTCATAGGATTGTTGAGATGGCTGGATTAGGAGATATGTATGACTTATATGAAAGAATGAGGGGTATGTTTGTATTAATAGGTTTGTACATATTCCCATAAATACACAGATATGAAAGAAAGAAACAAACATTTACTGGTAGCCCATTTATTCCATTCACTGAATTATTCAGCAAACATACATCAACAGTCCACTCTGCTAGTTACTATTTTATGAGCAGGCTACGGAGTGGTGACCAAGACACATAGGTCTCCTGTTCTCAAAGTGTTTACCTTCTAATTGAGGAAAACAGGTGATAAAGCAAGTGGACAAACAGATAAAAATGTAGTTTCAGTTTAGGAAGAACAGGTGATGCGTGTCAGAATAACTGCAGGTGAGAGGGGTGGAGCTAATTTAATTGATGAAATCAGAGACTATCTCTTTAGAAAGGTGGCATGGGGCTGAGACTTGAAGGATTAGAAGGAATGCACCCTGGGGAGAGCCTGGAAAAGAATGCTCTAAGCAGAGAACAGCAAGTGCAGAATCCTGAGATGGGGAGAGCCCATGACGTGTGAGGATTCAAAATGGGGCCACTGAAGATCTCCATGAGGATGAAGAAGAAAAAAAAGGAAAAAATGGGGCTAGAGGGGAAGAGAATGGAATCCGATGGGTTTGAAGACATAGGCAAGAGAGGCCACATATACAACCTTGTGTGCCAAAGGAAGAAGTTTAATTCTATTCCAAGCTCATCTGGACACAACTGAAGGTTTATTAAGACCTGAAGATTTAGTATTTTAAATATGTCACTCTGCCTCAAGGGGTTGCTTTATTATATTATCTCTAAACCAGGTTAGACTTACCTGTCCTTAAGTTGTTGGAACTGGAGTTCTTTTATGGGAGAGAATTGAATTTATTTGTGAAAAAGCAATCTGGTCAGGTGCAGTGGCTCATATTTATAATTCCAACACTTTGGGAGGCTGAGGTAGGAGGACTACTTGAGGCCCGGAGTTCAAGAGCAGCCTGGTAACATAGTATCTCTACAAAGAATAAATTAGTTGGGCATATTAGTGTGTGTCTGTAATACCAACTACCCAGGAGGTTAAGGTGGGAAGACTGCTTGAGCCCAGGAGGTTGAGGCTGCAGTGAGCCATGATTGTGCCACTGCACTCCAGCCTGGGTGACAGAGAGAGACCTTGCATAAACAAAAACACAACAACGAAAACCTTAGTAACTAGAATAAAGTAGAAAAAGTAAATATATGTGTTTCCAGGGCAGCTGGTTCATTTTTAAGAAGAGGGTTCTTCTTAGACGTCTGAGAAGGGAGCAGAGAGACTTGGAAGCTGGTGAGATAGTGTGAAGTCATCAGTGAAAAATATGGGATATGAGCCAGTTAGAAGTTTCAAGAATGAAAATGTCTAATATTCAATATAAAGTATGGTTTGTAGTGATAGAAATACTGTCTCACCTACTTGCCAAAATTCCATTAAGTCTACTATTCTCATGACCTGGAAGTTTGTGGAATTAAGGAAGAGGCTGAAATTCGTCCTGAGATGACATGATCTAGACTAGAGGGAGACACAAGGAAGAGCAGGTGGCAGGCAAATATGGACATGAAACTTCCAGAAAGTCTCAGCAATTGTCATTAAGGGTTCAGCCTGGGTGACAGCGTGAATAGAAGACATAGCAATCTTAACTTCAAGGATCGAGAAACCCATGCAACATCTGAATGCATTTCATGTTGGTTGAACTAATGAAAAATAATTTTCTGCTAACCTACCTTGACAATCTCTTAGTGTACAGTGGAGGATATCGTATCTAGGCACCAAAAGGATCGGGTGCCATTTCTAGAGTTCTCGGCCCAGTATCAGAATTCCTGGGAAGCATGGTGAGTAATTAGTCTGGACAAAATGAGGAACGTGTTACCCACGCCATGCTGAGGCTTCTATGATGGAGAAGTGAGAGGCTGAATGTCCATGCGGCTCTGAATCAGCATCTGGCCTAGTGAGAGCCTCCCTTGTCTGTTTTCAAAGCAGCTACTTCCTTCTGTTTATCCGGGTTTTTCTCCAGGCAGGCTACCTTGCACTTAAAAGTCTACAAAAGTATATGCATATTATACTCTTACAAAATGTACATGAAGGTATCATCAAGTTATATTTTATAACAAGTATAATCATATTTTCCTACCCAGAGATTATATCTAGTTTATATTCACCAGAGTCCTTGTGGTCTGATACTTTCTATTTGCACTAAGAGACAGTAGCTGGTGGGGCTGGAGGTGGATATTCTGGAGCCAGACTTCCTCCCACCAGCTGAATGACTTGACAGGTTACAGGGCTTTGCTCAGTTTGCTCTCTGCCTCAGTTTTCTTATCTAAGCCGTAAGAATAATTATGATAGCTACCTCATAAGGTTTTCATAAAGATTAAATCAAAATATACATGTATTTATATATAAATATCTTCTAAGTGATTTTACAGATTATGTGTATATATATAACAACATGTATATAATAGTGTACTGTATATATATGTGAAATTAAAATAGCTACCTTGTAAGGTTGTTATAAAGAGTAAATGAATAAATATATGCATAATCATTTACATGTCCATTTCCTAAGTGATTACATATGATGGATGTTACATATATATCACTGTATCGTATTAGTGATCATATATAACTACAATATATGTTACATCATATGTAATCACCTAGTATAGATATCTATGCATATATTTCATACACATAGATACATATATGTACACACACATAGCACTTAGAAGTATACTTGCATACTTTGTAGTATTTATACTTATAAATATACTTGCATAAATGCTTTGTATATAATCAATTATTTTTATTTATAGACCATGAATTGGTGATTCCAATAGAGGGCTAATGATATCCATTTTTGTGGCTAGAATTTTTTCATTTTCATTTTTTTGGAGTGGGGCTAGAAGGTGTGTGAAAGAGCTGGACCTCAACTTTGCCTCTCATGAACCCAGAAAAGATGCATTTCTGAGTAAAGAAAAGGACATCCAAGAAAAACTGTCTCTTGCCCATGGCTTAGTGTGAAATATAAAACACTTCAAGTCATTGAATAGGTAAAATAAAATAAAAAGAAAGTCCAAGCAACTCACCAAGATTCTGAAACTAGAATAAAGAGGGAAAGAAGTTAGGAAAGCAAGTGGGGCCATGAGCGGGAATAGAAGGTTTGTGTGAAAGTGAGTGGAAAACACTGCATCTTATTGAGCAAATTTAATAGGCTCTGGGGGCCCCCAAAATCGGGGTTAGGACATATTTTTTAAAGGGAGAGAAAATGAAACTCTGATAGACTGTGTAGAGGGGATTATTCTTCGCTTCAAGTTTTATTTGAAAGAACTGAAAGACAGGGTCCAGAAACCCTAGGCTTTGGCTGGTGAAAAAATAATCAAACAAAACATTTATTTTCACTGATTTCAAGGGACTTGCATGACTCTGAGGTTGAGAAATAAGTGAGCAGTAGGGGCAGGAGAAAGCGTCACCTGGGCAGCCTGGGAGTCTAGGTGTGGAGGAAGAGTGAGGAGGCTGATGGAGACTTGCATCCCCGTCCCTTCCCTGTGTACCTCCAGAAGGGATGTCAGCTGCTCCACCCACATGGGGGGAAGGATGATTATTTGGTCATTGCTTGTTGGGTAAGGCCACATACTGTAAGTGAGTAAGATTTCTCCAGAAAGAGATGGGCATTCCCACTGTATATCCCCCAGATAAGAGGAAGGAATGATGCTGAGAATCAAAACCCAGCAGACTTGGTGTCGCTTGTCCGAAGAATGCCTCTTGATTTATGTGTCTGCATTGAGGAGTCTACAGGGTCTTGAAGATGACTAAAAGACAATCTGTTGCCACAAAAGCTACGCTGAAGTTACCTGTAAGCAACCCCAAGCTGAAGAGGAGATGCATTTTGTAAGCCAGTTACCTGGTTTGTGGTTTCTCTCTGTGTTTATTTCTTTTCACAACGTACAAGTGGACATTGCAGGATACCACCCAGGTCCACCATTAGCACCAGCTTTATGAGTAATGCACAGGGCTCAGTGCTTAGAAGGGCTCCATGCTTGGTTTACTGCACTGCTGTCATCATCTTGAAATTCTCTACACTTTTTAACAGAGTTCTCTGCAATTTGTGTAGTGAGTACTGCCTCCTACTTAGGAACTGAGGCACTCATTTCCCTAGCTATAGGGAGTGTTGATTAATGACAGCTCACAGCTATGACCTTATCCTGTGGAAGAGAGCTTTCTTCCCAAGCTTAAACCCTTTCCTCAGGGACAATCCTATACCCAGTGTAGATTTGAGAATACGAAGACCCAGCTCCCTTCCTCCAACTGGGACAACTGGAAGACTATCCTTACTCCAGAGCTCCCAATAGGTTGGTCTGAGATCTCTGTTACAACTGCATCACAGTCCAACATCTTCTGCTCACGTGAGCTTTCCTCATTCTCTTACAGGTGTTTATCACTAGAGGACTCCCCAAGAAATCTCCTGTGTGCAAATATCCCTCAAATTTTTATCTCCAGAAACCCAAAGGCATCTAGCCTATTCTCGGGTATGCTACAGAGAATCAGGGACAGAATCTTGGACCCACATGTGGAACCAGGAAGCTAGCATGGTGATAGTAGCAATCATTGGTGGAAAGTCCCCCAGTGTAAAGTAGGGAAAACAGGGTCAGAGAGGTTAATGAATTGCCCCTCAAGGCCACACAGATGGTAAAAGTTTGAGCCAGGATCCAAAATTAGGTTTCCTGACCCCTAATTAGATTCCTTTACAATAAGCTATGAGAAGTTGTCACACTTCTTAACCCCACAGGGAGCCTGGCAGTATCCAGTTAGTACTACTTGCAATGGAATTATTTGCATTCTCTCCTTCTTCCAAATTCCAGAGTACTTTGTTGGAGACTTTCTGGTGGTTCTTTGTATGTTACCCTTTGTATAACATGGAAATTATCCTTTCCTCTGAGACCAAATCGGGTAATTTCCTCATCCACATTTAGTAGGACACTTGGCATTTCTCCAAATATCTCCACTTTTTTTTTTTTTTTTAGTCTGTTCTCATGATACTAATAAAGACATACCTGAGACTGGGAAATTTGTAAAGGAAAAAGATTTAATGGACTCACAGTTCCACATGGCTAGGGAGGCCTCATGGTGGAAGGCAAAGGAGAAGCAAAGTCATGTCTTACATGGTGGCAGGCAAGAGAGCTTGTGCAGAGGAACTCCCATTTATAAACCATCAGATCTCATGAGACTTAGCCATTATCATGAGAAAAGCACGGGGAAGACCCACCCCCATGATTCAGTTACCTCCCACAGTATCCCTCCCATGACATTTAGGAATTATGGGAGCTACAATTCAAAATGAGATTTGGGTGGAGACACAGCCAAACCATATCAAGTGTTCTTCTAGGTTGAAGCAGCAACACCCACATCACCTGAGTGTCTGTCAGAAAGGCAAACTCTCAGGCCCCAACCCAGACCCAGTAACGGCATTTCAGCAAGCCTTCCAAGTATTCTGATGTGCTGACGTTCCACTGCTCCAGGGATTTGGTCTTGGGAACTTGCTTGGTCAGGCCTGACTGAGCTCCTGCATCTGCTTGGCGTCAGTCTCTCGTTTTTTCCTCTTGCAGCATGTTCTTAAGTTTTTGCTTTTTGCAATCTCAAACAAGCAACTCAGCTCCACTTTCTCAATGTTTCCCGAATGCCATTCACACAATGTAACTGAATGTAGCACATTTTACCAAAGAGAGAGAAAAAAGAGGAAGATGATGGGAGAGAAGATAGTCTCCCAGAAAAATCCAGCAAGAACCTAAAGTTGACTGTAGACATTTCAGATCTTCAGACTTCCTCAGGCACAAGGAATTGTCTCTAGTTGCCTCTTTTGTTCCCATCTTCCAGCCAGGTATCTCTTTCCTGCTCACCCTTGGGACTCCTCACTTCTCTTCCTTTGCTAATCCCCTCATCCCTCACTCAATACCCCTTTACCTCTCTCTTTCAGGGATATCTTTATCTCATCCAAGGGTTATCTGGTCAGGTGTAATCCCAGATTACACACCTGTAATCCCAGCACTTTGGGAGGCTGAGGCAGGAGGATCATTTGAGGCCATCTTGGCAACATAGAAAGACCCAATCTATTTTTTTAAGGTAGTTATCTGTTCAAAACTAAAATGGCCCAGCAGGTGAAGCTTGGTGCCAGTACTTCCAGCAACTGTTATTCCTAGAGCATTTGTGACTCAATTTCTCCTTGTCTAGCACCACCCAGGACACCGCTAGGTTATCTAGAACAGGTGCTGCCTTTTAAGTGACCAATAAATCCCCATCACCTTGGGCAAGCCTGGACCCGGTGTTCCTGAGGATGGCTTTGGCTTTGATATTCTCTCAGGCCTAGTTTTAACCAAACAGAATTTTGATCTCTCAGGCACAGTTCTACTGAACTGTAGAATTTGAGTATATCCAAATTAAAGAGGTCCAGGAAACCTCCTCTGAACAAAAAGAATAGAGAACAAACCTTTTCAATCAGGAGGACCAGCCCTGAACACATCGTGGTGGAGACATACTGGAGCTTTTTGAGTCATCCATTGCCTTTTGTCTTTACTTCTCATCCCATAATTCCACTCCAGGCACCTTTGTCTCGGTTCTCTGTGCTTTCATGTATTCTCCAGAATCCTAGGTATCACCTCCCTATGGTCTCTTTCTCTCTATAGCAAAACAACAAAATCCCTCCCCCTCATTCACCCTAACTCTCCTTTGCAAGGTAAGGAGCTGATGTGATGAAACTAATTCACGCTGTGTAGCTAAGGTTTATTTAGAGTTTAAGTAGGACCCTCCAGGAAACTTCTCTGTTTCCATCTAGGCCTTCAGTCTTTCCTTGAAGACCTTAGCTGGCTCATGGGGCCCTTTCAGGATCAGATTGATCCAGTGCTCATTTTTGAAATACTGCAATTGAGAGGCAGCAGCACAGCAGGGAGATTAAGCACTGTTACTGTCAGGATTTGAACCCTGGATCCACCTCCTGCTAGCTGTGTGAATTCAGATAAAGTCCTCAATCTCTCTGTGTCTCAGGTTTTTTTTAAATCTAGGTAATGGGCATGATAATGATATTTGATTAAAGCAGCAATTCATATAAAAAATTTGTAACTCAGTGAAGACAGGCCTTCATTACTGTTATGAGCATGTAGGGCCCCGCTGATCAGGGATACCACCGTAGTGACTCCAGGAAATCACCCATGTCTTTGGAATCTAGCCCCATCCCAGATTATGCAAGTACCCAAAGCAACTTCATGCTGTTCTAGAAAGCAAAGAACAAATTTTAGTTTTGTGCATTAGGTGCTTGGCTTCACTAGGGCCAGCATTGTTCCAGGCCCCCCATGCCCAGCCCCTCAGTCCAGCTTGGATGTCCTCGTCATTCCCCTAGGGCGGCATGTCTTCCTGCCTCTTACTTCTCTGCAGGCGTCTTTCCCACAGCTCTGGAGGGATGTGCAGTGACACAGGGCTTCAGTTGAAAAATGGGTGGTTAGTTGTGACGACAACCCAAACCACAATGCTGTCAAGAAGCCCTCACTGGAGGAGCCCATGGGACCTAGAGGAAGTCCCACAACCTCCCTATAATTTGTATCACACCAGGGAACGGAAGAGTGGCTCCCACATGGCTAAGATCCCTTCTGTTCACACACGCACAGTCCATTGACAGAATTCACTTGGGAGACCAACTCCGGAAATGTTTCCAAGGCAAATGATTAATAGTAACAGGTCAGAATGCTTAAGAATCTAGCTCTACACCTTGCAGGTCAAAATCCAGTGCCTGAAGTAGCAAATGAATTACATGCCGCCGCAGAACCACCTTCTTCTGGCCAAGATAACTGAGGCCAAAAATTTACCTTTAGCTTATTTAGTCCAAATTACGTGCCATGTACCATGCTAATGTCTGCATGGCCAGCTTCTCCTGGAACTGCAATGCTTGTCTAATACAGTGTGTAATGTGGTTATCTCTTGCTATAGCCAAGGAAATCACCCCTATAGAAGTTAAGTAGCTTTCTCAAAGTCACACACTTGCTGGTGGAACTGGAGCCTGCCACCAAAATCATATTCTGAACCACCAAAGTATCTTGCCTTTTAATAGTCAGCACTATGCAACCCATTTATTCTAGGGCCCCTCTGTCTTGAAGTCAAACCTACTGTCTCAAGGAGAATCAGATATTTCTTCCTTCATACTCCATAATATCATTTTGTATTACCATTCTTAATACACTTTGTTACAATTACTCAAGAATATCCTTGGCTTCTGATCACAGCTTCAGCTGTCTGAAAGCAGGAGCCAGATTGTTTTCTGTTCCCAAATTCAGCACAGGGGGTTGCACACACTAGACATGAATGAATGAATGAATGAATGGATGGATGGATGGATGAGGGAATTCAAGACCTCCTAGTTCCTTTTCCAGTGCTTTGTCTACCATTGTCTACAGGCCAATCTCTTTGTGTTGCCCTTAAGTATTTTTTTTCTTGGGATCTTGAACATCTTCTCATGATATTTAGAATGAATAAAAATCATTTCCCCTGAGATCTCACAAGACACTGACCAAGTTTACAAAATAAACATAAACATTCCATTTTCTTTCTTACCTCTCAAGATATGCGCAATTCTCTTGCAGTGCAATTGGCTGGGGAAAAAAAAAACTGATGCTGCTGCTCTCGGGCTATTTGTAAATATTGGCCAAAGTGGTGTACTCTAAATGATTTTAAGTTAGACACATAATTCTAGGACTGATATCCCCCAGTGACTGATACAATTAGGAGTCGTTCCCCACAGTGACTACGTAATATTCCTGTAATAACCTGAGTTTATGAGGTTTTGGGACCTGCTTCCAAGTATCACTGTAAGATGCTTTAGTGTATTGGATGTGCCTCTTTATATCCTGTCTTTTTCTGATCACTTTCACATCATTGTACTCACAGAATTTAATTTTACATACTGTGTTTTTCCATTAACATTGCAATGTAAGCATTTTTTAGGGTTTTATAATGTATCAATGCTTCCATTTCCTGGCTCCTAATATTTCCAAGTGAACGTATCATAACTTATTTAGCTTTTCTCCTATTGTAGGACATTTACGTTGTATCCAATATTACAGTTTTAAAAAATAGCAATGTGATACATGACCCCAAGGAGGGAGCTTTCTCAGCTCTCTCCTTGGATTGTTTCCTTAGGGTCAGTTCCCAGCATCCTGCCATTTATTCTTGATAACTGGATTTGTGAGCAAGAGATGAGCTCACCAGGGTACACGGAGCAAGAGAAGAAAGTTAACTCACTAGTCACTGAAGCCACTAAAGATTATTGTCCAGCTGACAAGATTATTGCCCTATTCTAGAGGAAATTTTCACACTTTAATTTTCCTCTTTAGTTTTTAATCTGCTTTATTCAAAAGCAAGACTCTTATTGCAAGAAATGCATTAATGTGAGTATAAAGGAAAATTAATGACTACCTTCTACCACAACCCTCCTATTCCTACCCCACTATGATGACAGATTTTAACAGCCTGGTGTGTATCCTTTCATGTATTTCTCCATGCTTATAAAAATAAATGCATGCTAATAAACACATTTGCTTTTATACAAATAGTTTTATATACAGCACACAGTATTCTCAATTTTTCTCTTGCATTTAGCAATACACCATGAAAGTCCTTTTAGTTTAATAAGTAAAGTTCTACATTATTCTTTATAAGAGCTGTATAATATTCCATTGTAGAGTTGTACCACAGTTTATTCAGCCATTTTTGAATTAATGGAAATTCAGGTTGTTTCTAGACAAATGAAATTTCTACTAAAGCTATTAGAAAAAAATTTTTTGTTGTTTAAATTGTCTTTAACTATCACCCCATATTGTCATTTCCTTTTTGCAATTTGTGGTTACTTTCATGGAATGTATGTGACTTTTTTTTTTTTTTTTTTTTGAGGCAGAATCTCACTCTGTTGGCCAGGCTGGAGTGCAATGGTGCAGTGTCGGCCCATGACAACCTCTACCTCCCAAGTTCAAGTGATTCTCCTGTCTCAGCCCCCCAAGTAGCTGGGATTACAGATAGGCACCACCACACCCTAACTGGGCATGCTGATGTCCATGTCTGAAGACTGTCATTGAATGTAGAGTTTCATACAGCCCTCCTGGAGTTCCCAAGATTTTTCTTTTACCATTTATATTGAGAGACAGGTCTTATTTTAGTTGCAACAAACAAATATTGAGTGTCCACTGTGGTCCTGTAGCAGATCTACATATATAGCACAGAGAAATATAAAGAAACACAGAAAAGAGAAGCTGGAACAATAAGAAAACCAGTCTCTCTTGATTAAAGAGGTTAAATAGTGAAGTATTTAACTTTAGTAAACAAAGGCTGACGAATACTAACTAGGTATGAAACACTGTACTGGATTGTGAAGTCCTCAAAGGAGTCTATAGCCTATTAGGGGAAGATGGAGCTTTGTACAAATGACACAGGGGAGGGAATGAAGTGGGACAGGTAAGTAAGTGTAAGGATTGAATATAAAACACGTTATGCTCAAGCGTCTTCCAAGAGTGTCAGCTGCAATGTTTAGAGTTATTTTAAATCTGAAGAGAGAGAATCCTGTATGTTTTAAAATTAATAATAATCCAGGTCGAGGTGAAAGGAAAGGCTAGAGTTAGAAAGCTATCTTTCAACTCATTTGTGGTTCCTGTTTGTGTGCCAAGCTTCACTGTCTAGCTTAACAGTAACCACTGTTATGCAGCAAAAATAATGTAAGTCTTGGAGGCAGCAAAACCCGAGTTCAATTCCATGATTCATGGGTTCATGTATTCTTTCATTCAGTAAGCACTCATCTTAAGCAAGGCACTGTGCGGGCATTGTGGATACAGCAGAGAGCAAGGCAGTTACTACCCCACGGGGAGATATAATCTGGTGGAGGAAAACCCACAGCAAGCCAGACATCTCGGATGGTGATGAGAGGTACAGAGACCATTAAAAGGATGATGTGAGGGAGAGGGCCAGAGGGATATCCCAATCAGATGGTAAGGAAGGGGCAGGCTGTGGGGATATTTCAGGTGATACTGGAAGGGGAAGTAGACGATGAAGGTCGGGTGGCACGCACCTGTGGGGAAAGCGATTGAAGCAGAAGGAACAGGCTGCTGCGCACAGGCACAGAGGAAGAACCCAGAGAGCAGCTAGAATCCGGGAAAGGAAGAGAAGAGTGGTGCTGAATGGGCCTGAGGAGGTCAGAGGTCAGCTCAGAGAGAAGCGTCTATTTAATAAACTGCAGTGAAAATATATGGGAAGGTTCTAGGCAGGGAGACATCATTCAACTTAAAGTCTTCAAAATCACACTCTTATTGCTATGTGGGAAATGGATTGAAGAGGCTGGTGTGGAAGCAAAGCAAGCAATTGGGAAGCTAATGCTGTGGACCAGGTCAGAGATGATGGTGGCCCCAGCCCTGGGAGTGGCAGGAGGGGCGGCCATCCTGGAAACTTCCACTGAGAAGCAGTGAGGCTCCTGCAGGCCAGTGGCTTCACCTCTCAAAGCCTAAGTTTCATATCTGTTGAAAGGAAGATAGTGATACCCACTTTCAGAGGCTGCTGGAAGGGACCATCTTCGACCCGTATGCTGACACTTAATACAGTGCATGGCCTATCACGTGTCTCTCCAAAAGCCAGCCATCTCCTGCTATGCTTTACCTCTTAGACATGATTGGAAACAGCAAGTAACTCAAGGTCATTGCTGTAGGCTGCTAGAGACTGAATAATCCAATGGATTAAAATGAGATCAACACACAGGAGGAAACAAAAAGGGAAAAAATTATAATGAAATTCATAGATTCATACTGACATGTTGAAGAAGCTTCAGTGAGACCAACAAAAATGAAGGTTTTGAAGGTTTTGATTCCTGTCTAACCAGTCATAGCATGTCCTAAGATGCTGTCCACACCATCATCAACCTTGTGAAATCCTATTACAAGAGGCAGAGAGATAGCTGACAAAAATAGGGCTTTGTGGTTTTTATCCCCAAATGGCCTGCGAGTGGGAGAGGCCCTTTATGTCTCTAGTAAACTTGAGCCCTACTGCAGGTGTTCGAGTTTATCACAGAGAGGAAATGACTTTTTTGACACCTAATTTAATCTGAAGCTATTCACAGTTTAAAATGTTTAGTAACGGTGACCTTTTTAATGACTAACACATTGCAGGTGGTCCTGTTGTGGCCAGCAGTTAATGTTTGCCATCAGGAAGAGAAAGAGAGAGAAAGAATTAAATGACCACTCCGTGGCAATTGTCTTCGTATTGCAGGGTTCAAAGGACAGCTGGATCTGAATGGAACCATAGTTAAGTATCTGTGAAAAATGGGTGAGGGCCTTTCTCCTCAATAGGAGAGCTACTTTCCTTCTCTTGTTTGTTCTTGGAACTAAGTTGTGGGCAGAACATCTCAAAAGGAATCATAAACCAGAAAACCTGCTGTTGGTCCAGGCTCTGGGTGTATTTCCTTTTTGGAAGGACAGACGGGTCTATGATATTTCAATGGCCCCAAATGGAGAGAGGATTATTTTGGTAGCTGACCATGATCTGGATTTCTGGGGATTTTACAGAGTTTTGGGGCCACAGAATGTCCAGATAAAAGTCTGCCCTCCTAGACGAGTTGGAGGAAGCCTAAGAGAGAGAAAGTTGACCCCAGTGGGTTATAACTAGATCTTATGCCACAGACCAGAGCTCTGGACAGTGCCTTGTCTGCTACATCCAATGCACCAACAAGGAAGTTTCATTTATTTATTTATTTATTTCTGAAATGGAGTCTTGCTCTGTTACCCAGGCTAGGGTGCAGTGGCATGATCTTGACTCACTGCAACCTCTGCCTCCTGGGTTCAAGTGATTTTCCTGTCTCAGATAGGTGCATGCCACTAAGTCCAGCTAATTTTTGTATTTTTAATAGAGATGGGATTTTACCATGTTGGCCGGGCTGGTCTCGAACTTCTGACCTCAGGTGATCCACCCACCTCGGCCTCCCAAAGTGCTGAGATTACAGGTGTGCGCCACTGGACCCAACTGAGGTTTCATTTTCATTCCATCCCAAGCCAGGTGACGTGTGGGCTGCTTGATGATCCAGGTGACTTGGATCGAACCCGTATCTGGTCTCAGACCATCTTTCGGGGCTTTTGCATTAGCACCACACTCTAAAGATCTCCTTTATGGAGACTACAGTGACTCATACATCAGGCATAAAAATACCCGGAGTGTGCCCCTAGCTTCCAGGGTAGTGTGATAGCGCACTGTGTCAGCAAACTCCATTCTAAGTCTACAATCCCTGAGCAGATACATAATTCGGTGTCCTGGCTCTCCCAGCACGCGCCCTGTCCTGGCACAAGCAGAGTGAATTTGCCTTCAGGCACAGAGCTCAAGGCAGTGCATTTTATTGTTTCAGTCTTTCCCCTCCCATTCTGCATCCCCCCACGACCCTCATTCATCCTGGAGGCTGCACACCCCCCACTCTGCTTTGGTGAGAAGTAGCAGGATTCAGGAAAGGAGAAGGTATGAAGAAGCTGTTACTTCTGCAGGGACAAGTGCTCCTCCCCAAGAAGGGGATGGGGGTTTTCCAAGTCACTTGTTTTTGTTCAGACTGGCCAGTCCTGCTGATTTCATTCTGAAGTAAATTAGTTCCTCTCAGTTATTTGCGCTGAGAGTCAGACTTCTGAGATCTGTGCTCAACAGTCTTGTTCTGGCTTTAGTGTCTTCTTAGTTGTTGGTATTATTATTACAAAAGCCTTCTTGTTTTAATACTTAAACCATCACACCTGTAATCCCAGCACTTTGAGAGGCCAAGGCTGGTGGATCACCTGAGGTCAGGAGTTCAAGACTGGCCTGGCCAAAATGGTGAAACCCCGTCTCTATAAAAATACAAAAATTAGCCGGTCGTGGTGGCGTGCACCTGTAAATCCAGCTCGTCAGGAGGCTGCGGCAGGAGAATCGCTTGAATCCGGGAGGCAGAGGTTGCAGTGAGCCGAGACTGCGCCACTACACTCCAGCCTAGATGACAGAGCAAGACTCTGTCTTAAAATAATAATAATAATACTTATACCAAAGGAAAAGCGTAGAGACCACACAAAGGCAGATGGAGGCTGGCTACCACAGGGATGTTTTCAGGCCATGTAATGAGATGCCAGTTGTCTCTAAGGAATCGGCAGTGTCTTCAGGTCTTCCATAAGAGTGCCATGGACTAAGTAAGCCACTCAGTGTCATCAATTAGGTCTGCCAAGCTCACTCTATTTCAGAAGTTTTCTTGTATTTCTTTCTATCTCCACCTCTTAGGCATGATTATTATTTAAAATCATTACATTCTGCAACTGGATTAGGATGATGATTGTACAGCTGAGAAAAATCAACTAAAAATCATTGAGTTGTATATTTAAAATGAGAAAGAAAAGTTAACTTCAAAAATTCATCGGCCGGGCACTGTGGTTCACGCTTGTAATCCTAGCATTTTGGGAGGCTGAGGCGGAAAGATGGCTTGAGGCCAGGAGTTCGAGGCCAGGAGTTCAAGGCCAGGAGTTCAAGGTTAGCTAGGGCAACATAGGGAGACCCTTTCTCTACCAAAAAAAAAATTAGCAAGGCATGGCAGCTTGGGCCTATGGTTCCAGCCACTTGAGAGGCTGAGGTAGGAAGATCACTTGAGCCCAGAATGTCAAGGCTGTAGTGAGCTGGGATTGCATCACTGCACTCCAGCCTAGGTGACAGAGTGAGATCCTGTCTCAAAACAAAACAAACAAAAAAATACCAAAAGAAAAAAAATTATCAAGGTATACATAATTACAATTTGTAAACTTTTTTCTTTATGTGTGTTATACTTCAGTAAAAGAGTTTATTAAAGAAAAACGTTAACCTAAAAAGCAAAAGCATTGAAAAAGCCAAATTTGTATTTTGTCTCTTATTGAAATCACACCTTTCTAGCATAATGGCAGAGAAAGAAAAAGTGGTTGATTTATGGAACGTCTTGCCTCTAGCCTATGGTTATTCCAGAACCTTAAAGCTATTAGGATAATCTAGTCACTTAATATATCTTACCAATAAATTTAAAATAATATAAAATAAAAGAAATGAACTGGATTCATCTAGTGGCATAAATTCTATATTTAGGTCCTGTGTGCACGATGTCATTTATTCATATTTAAATGGTACTTGAAAGAAAATCTAAAAATATTTGAACTCCCTCTCCTTCCTAGTTCATTCTCACCCTGAGACTTCTTACTGAGCTGAAGAACAGTTAAAGTTGCTACCTATATTAATGTGAGTACTTTATTGTCCTGAAATTATGGCTTTTGAAGTTTCTTCCTTTCCGAAACAAAAAAGAAAAGCGATGGTTGACATCAAAGAGGAGACATTCTCCTCACTAGCAATTACGGTTGCTTAATGTTACTCAATATCCACCCAGTTGCAAACTGCCTTTTCTTTTTGTAACATGTACTTATTTTGATCAACCCCTTTAGAAAAAGTACCCCAAAGTACCCAACTACCTATAAAATTCTCGCTGGATTCTTCCTGGTGGTGGTTGTTGTGAATCAAAATATTCCTTTAATAATGCATTCTGCCATATATGATTGTGGGTGTTTTTTTTCTTTTAAAGAAAACATTTAATTACTATTGGAGAGTTGTAACTGTTAGCTGTGAGTTACCAGATGTGAAACCAGACACAAGGGTGAGATTTTACAATTTCAGCACAGCTGCTTACGACCAAATCTGGTTTAGGACACCGTCGATGGATTTAAAAACATTACATTTATATTAAAAATAGCAGCTCAGCCTCATATGCAGCCCAGCTGAAGGTCTTCTTGGCAAACTTGTTAAAATCAGAACGAATCCCCTCCATCAAAGTCCAAAAACAGCCACTATGCAACCAGCCAATGACATGTGCTGTCAATCCCAGCTCACCCCCACCCCGCCCAAACATTCTCATAGAGACACATGTGTCTGGGCCTTTTGTCCAAATTCTAAATTAAACCTCCAATTCTTTTCATTTGTATATTAAGAGCGCTGAACGCCAGGATGTAAAGGCTTAAAATGCACCAACAGTTTGTGCAGGCTTGAAAACCTTAACTTACTGCACTGATGATTTGAGACAAAGGTGTTGTTTTGTGTCTCTGCCCACCCCCAACCCTCTGGCATTTGAGTTTTTACAGTGTAGGAAAAAAAATCGCTCTCTAAAGCTTACTTTTTCTTCCTCCCCTCACCCCACCCCCATGAGTTCTTGAATCTGCAGCTATTATTCCAGGCCAAATTGTCGCCATGCTTAGTGGAGCGTGCGGAACCAGGCAGGACAGCTGAAATAACTGCGAGATGGCGGGTACTTTGGCCCCCACACCCTGCACATGGGAGAGACTGGACTTGGCCTGGCCTCCATTTCTGCTACTAGTTTAACTAGAGTTTTGAGAGTTGCCAAAAATGTGTCCAGTGAGTGGCTTTTCGTTCTTAAACCAGAGGAGTGGGAAGAAGTGGAAGACTTCTAAGTCTGTAAGTCTAAGGCACGTTTGAAGCACTACTGGTGTTGAAAATCTGGCCTCTCTAATAAGTAATATGTGGACATGCTTAAAATGTATTCAGACAATACAATGAGTATCCAGACCGTACAATGAGTATCCAGAGAAGGGGGCTCTATCCTTCTCTTCTCAGACCCTTTATTTACAACTACAATGCCCCCTCCCAGTATTATATCATATCATATCATAGCAGTTCTTTTAGAGCCTTCTAATTTTTTCCTATATGCAACTGAGCATATGCTTCTCTCTGTGTATGTATATATATGTATATATATGCAAACTGTACACATTATACTACACCTTGTATGTCAACTCATAATAGATCTTGGAGATCTTTTCATATCTGATCAAACAGCTTCCTCATTCTTTATAAGGTTATAAAATATTTAATCAAATAGACATTTAGGCCATATTTGCTTTTTTACTTGTTGCATACAAAGCTAAAAATGAACATCCTCATTTGCGTATCTCTGTATATGTGTAAATCCAGCTGAAGGACACATTTCTAAGAGCATTGTTGGCTTAGGTGGTTTATGCATCTTTTTAAAAATGCATAAATCAATGCATATGTATGTCTATTTTCTTACCAATTTTTGGTTGGTTTGGGTTTAAAAAGTCTTCTTGGCAAACTTGTTAGAATCAGAATAATCCTCCTCAGTCAAAATCCAAAAACAGCCAATGACATATGCTGTCACTCCCTGCCCATGCCACCCCCACAACAAGCAAACTGTGCTCCCCTCCCGTGTGAAGTTTTGTGATCCCTATCAAAGTGAATATGTCACGCACATGCACACATTCATTCACTCGCTGTTTTACCCACGCTTGTTAATATCTTGGGAACTCTTAATACAGTATATGTAAAATGACTACCTTATGGTTTCAGTCAAGGATATAGTAACTGCATTTACACTATGATAGCATCACCCACAGGTTACGTATATTTCCTATTCTGGGACACACTTGAGGTCCCTACTTCTTATTGGCTCCTGTATTCTTATGCAGGCTCCTCATGTCTCCACCTCCTCCTGCAATCCTCAGTGCAGCAGAGTAGTGGACTAGAAAAAGCACCAACCAGGGTCCCCAGAATTGTACCATGGGCTGAAGAAAACAAGCGTGGAGTTCATCTTTGCTAGGAGTTAGGTTAAACATGAAATGTGAAATGATAATTTCAAATCTTTAGCAGGGAATGGGGAACGGGTAGGCTTTTAAAGTATCCCTGCTTTCCTGCGGCCTTTACTCTATCTGCTTTCCTGTAACATTCATCTACACTTGTGAAGCTTGGGGTGTGGCTGGTAGGAGAGACAGGTGGAGACGTCTGCATGAGAGTGACAGGGTCAATATCATTTGGGTCCAAAGACAAGCCCTAGATCGATGTCTGAGTCAATAGAATTGGGTTTTCTAGGAATCTGCAGCTAAATAGATGGTGTGAACTTGAGTAAGCCACTTTTCCTTTTTTCGTTTCTGTTTCTCCATCTGTAAAATCAGTGGATTTGATCAGATTAGCAGTTCTCCAAGTACCTTTCTCAGTGCACTGGTCTAAGCCAGTTTCTCTAAAAATAGAATGTAAAAGTCAAATATACTCAACTTCATGACCTCTTAGAGATTTTGAAAGCTTAGCAGGTTCAAGACTCTGAGAAGTCCATTGACAAAGAGCTGTTAAGGTTTCTAAGTCTAATGGCTCCCAATTGCATTTGACAAAAAAATTTTTTTTGTGAACTCCTTAATATTGTTCTGTGGAGCTAGCTTTGGAAAATGCCGGAAGTTCTCCATGTTAACTTCCAGGTCGAGCCTTTCTTCCTTCCTTCCTTCCTTCTTTCCTTCCTTCCTTCCTCTTTCTTGCTTTCTTTTTCTTTCCTTCTTCCTTCCTTCCTTTCTTTTCTTCTCTCTTTCTTTCCCCTCCCTCCCTCCCTCCGCCCCTCCATCCCTCATTTATTTATTTATTTATTTATCCTTCCTTCCTCTTTCTTTCTTTTTCTCTTTCTTTCTTTCTCTTTCTTTCTTTCTCCTTCCTTTCTTTCATTCTTTCTCTCTCCTTCCTTTCTTGCATTCTTGCTTTCTTCTTCTTTCTTTTTCAGAATCTTACTCTGTTGCCTATGATGGAATGCAGTGGTGTGATCTTGGCTCACTGCAACCTCTACCTCCTGGGTTCAAGAAAAAACATAAACAGGTTGTGCTTGGAGGGTAGAGCATGAAGAGGATTTGGAAAGTGGTGTAAATACAAGTGGACTTCTGTGGGACTGCCACGTTCTATAGGAGGGTGTCCTGGCTCTGCTCTCTCACACTATGATGACAGTAGTAACACCACCTGGCCCATAGTGAGTGCTTATTTGTATTTGATAAATGAGTAAACAAAGACCATAACAGTAATAGCTAGCTAAACTTTCACATACATGATCTTCTTTAATCTGTGCAAAATCTCCAAAAGTTGGATAATAACCCATTTCTGAGATGTGGATTCTAAGGCTCAAAGAAGAAAAGTTACATATCCAATGCACAAGAACTTAAGTCAGCCTGACTCTAGACCCCATGACTTCAACCATGCACTGCACCCCCTCCCTAAAACATGGCTTCATCTGAGGGGCACACCATCTGACCACACTGCTTCCCTGAGCTTCAGGGAGAAGCTGTACTTGAGGAAGTAATAGCTGGGAACCATGACATTTCCTGTGCCCCATCACCCCAATTTTTCTAATACATACAAGATGAATGCCTGGGTGAGAGAGAAAGGGTAGAAGACAGTGGCTTTTTAGTGGCAGATGTTCACTTATCTGACTTCATTTTTTTTTTTTTTTGAGATAGAGTCTTGCACTGTCACCTAGGCTGGAGTGCAGTGGTGCAATCTTGGCTCACTGCAACCTCAGCCTCCCAGGTTCAAGTGATTCTCCTGCCTCAGCCCTCTGAGTAGCTGGGATTACAGGCGCCTGCCACAATGCCAGGCCAATTTTTTTGTAGTTTTAGTAGAGATGGGGTTTCACTATGTTGGCCAGGCTGGTCTCGAATTCCTGACCGAGTGACCCACCCACCTCGGACTCTCAAAGTGCTGGGATTACAGGTGTGAGCCACTGCACCTGGCCCACTCATCTGACTTCTGAAAAGCCCTCCGTTGACCACTGATGTGAGGCAGCCAGCACAGGCCTTGCTGTAAGGAGACACTTGGGCTCCTTCCACATCCCATCTGGGAATATGCCGGCAACACTGAGCTACTGAGAGGACCATTTCCCAAGCTGGTCTTCAGCATGTTTTAGAGGACCGAGGGTTTGCACTCCCTCATCTGCTGCAATTATGCTTTCCCCATCCCCACTGCCCGACACCCCATCAGCCACTTTGCCTCCTTTTGCTGGGACCCATGGCTTGGAAGGTCAGGGATCCAGGGGGAAAAACCTCCCAGAGGAGGATGTTTATTTAGCAAAGCCTCCAAATTGCAGATTATTATTTTAAGATTTGGGAATCTAAAATGGAAATGCTCGAAGCATTGGCACCGTTTCAACGCTTATGATTGTTCTACCAGCCCCTCACACTGTAGCTTGGAGAGAGAATTAAAGCCCCAACTGGACCCTCTGAGCTATCACTCAGTCCTATCACTCAGCATTACCCCTGACCTCCTGATTTGCCTGTTTCCCAGCCTTCAGGAGGTGTTGAGGTCGGCCTGTTTGGTTCTAGTACTTTTGTGTGTGCATCTGGGCCTGGATAAAGAAGGCAGAGAATAGTTTAAAGGATCTCAGAGAGACAAATTGATCTACATAATAGAAAACAGAGACAATGAGAGGTGGGGAGAGATAAGCAAGAGACAGAGAGAGAATTAGACTCATTTGAAAGAAACAGAAAAGAGACCAGAAGTTCTGACTGGCTAAGTGGGATTTAGTGAGATGTAAGAAAAAGAGGAATTTCATGGTGATTTGCTGGGTGGATGTCATGCAATGCAGTTGCATTTAGCTTTTTTTGTGATGATTTAAATTGATTTTTGCGTTTTTTAAAACGTTAGACTGCTTTTTAAAGTGTTGTCTTTACACATGGCCACAAAGCAGCTCCCTTTATTACAGATGCAATATCAACTGACTTGCTTGGAAATGTTTTCCCAACTCCAGCTTAGCCAGCGTTATCCTGACATTGTCTCCATTTCCCACACCACTGCACTTGGCACAGTGACTCCTGGATGGGGAAGATTTTGGGGGTCCTAAGAATGGGCACTGAGAGAAGGATACACAGGTTGAATATCCCTTATCTAAAATAATTGGGACCAGAAATGTTTCAGATTCTACATTTTGTCAGATTTTGAAATATTTGCAGAATATATACCAGTTAAACATCATTAATCAAAAATTCCAAAATCTGACTGGAACATCTTAGCATTCAAAAAGTTTGGGATTTTGGAGCATTTCTGATTTTGGACTTTGGATTAGTGATGCTCTGCCTGTATTAGATTCTCTTACCTTTCTCTTCCTCTCTTACCACAGCATTCTCTGTTTCCTTCTCCAAGTCCTTGTCTGTTCTAAAACTTTCTCTCCTCTTTCTAACATCTTTTATATTCTTTTCTTGTTGGTCTCCTTCCTTCCTTTTCCTTTTTTCTCTCTCATTCTCCGACTCTTTTCCATCATTTTCTATCTCTCTACATCTTCCCCCACGTCTTGGTCCCTTCTTCCTCTTTGTTTATTTCTGCCTTCCTTTCCTCCTCTCCCTTTTAGCGCTTCTTTTCCATGTTTTCCCTTTAGCCCAGTGTTCCCTGTAGGCAAAGCCTTCACTCACTGGTGGCATCAAGGCCAAAGTGGTTGCAAGACAAAAAGCGAGTGAGTCATCAAGTAAGCATTTGCCATGGCAAAATCCCCCCAGTGAACTCCAGAGGTGCAGAGACTTAATCACCTCTGGGTTTGGCCAAATCACATTCTTCCCGTGACATTCTGCCAGAGTAAAATGATTGATGGGTGAGGAAGTCAATCTGAAGTAGAATAGAGTCTCCATCTTATAAAATAAACATTTTGAAACACTTAGCCCCCTCAGGATATGCAAAACTCCACTTGGGTCTTGCTTGAGTATTTGGGCAGGAGCTTCTGGGGGAAAAAAAAGCCCTGATTCTGGAAAACCAGCAGAAGGAGTGGGAGTGTGTCAGGAATTCAAGAGTGATTAAAAAGTTAAAGATCTGAAGTGCAGAAAGCCTGAACGGAAGTGTAGAAAGCCTGAACGCCCAGCTGACCAGTGGGATTTCTTAGCTATGGAGAGTGGGTGGGCCTTAGGTGGAAGTTGGAAACTCCCCTGTGAATCCCAAACCTGTTGTTTATGTCTGACTCTCTTCTGGGCCTTAAATCTTTAACTAAGTGAACATTTGGGATAAGATTATATGTGGAATTTCTTTCAGTGTTCTGTGATTATATGATGATCAATCTTTATGATCAGTCTCTACCTAAAATAACGAACAGTAAAGTATGGAGCTGATCTGCTCTTTGCTCAGCCCTGTCCTAGGCCCTGTTCAGCACACCACCATATTGCCCTTAGAAATTGTATCTATCCAGGGGGAGAAAAAAGCAGGTTAAGATTAAAAAGAAATGGGTTTTAACTCAGTATCAAAACCGAAAAGGAAAAAAAAAATACAAAGAAGAAATTGAAAAGAAAACAAAGGGCAGAAGTAATTAATTTTCACTGAATGGACTAAATAAAGTACAGGTAATTACTTCCCAGTGAAGATGAGACCCAAGACAGAATGAGAGCATCTCTTTGGCTGGGTGGGGAGGAGGCTGGAATCCTTCCGACATAAGGGGGTTGTCAGGAACAAAAAGTAAAAACAAAAACAAACTATGACAGTAAAAATAATATAAAATAAACAGATTCAAACACCTCAGGGATGCTTAGGAACTTTAGGAACTTGGGAGGATTTTGCGAAACTCTCCCAGGAGTTATAGGAGCTAGGTAGACATGCCCAAAAACCTCCCTTGCCGGTCTTGAGAAAGGCGCCTGGAAACATGGCTCTAAGTGCCAGTTACGGCTGTACCGTCTCTCTGAGGTGAGAGTTCCTCCATTAAAGTATCCCGTTAAGATAGGTGGCCAAAAATAACTAGAGAAATTCCACTACAGCTGCTGTAGGTCTCTTACAATAAAACACACACACAAGGAAAGATGGACACTGTCAACAGCTCCAGCAAAAGTAAATTATTTCCATGGTAAGTAAAAATAGTACAGAAAAAAAGGCATGATTTGGCTTATTTCGATTTTTAAATTGTTCACTGAATTTATTTTGACTAATGAGTTCTGCGAGGGATTAGACAGTGACAAAAAGAGGGTAACTTTCTCCAGTAATATGGAACAAAAATGGCGGGCTTTGGGATTGGTTCCAGGCTCTGACTTCAGCTGTGGGAGCTAGGACAAGTTGCTTAATCTCTCTAAGCTTTCATTTTTCTATCGTTCTTACACTAGAGAGCTTTAGTGAGGATTAAGTGAGTTAAAATGTGTTAAGTATTGACAACAGTGCCTGTCCCGTGGTGGTTTAGTTCTCTTCTGCCTCTGTAATAAATGACCACAAAGCTAGTGGCTTAAAGAAACTCAAATTTATCATCTTACAGTTCTATAGGTTAAAAATCTGCTAGTGGGCTAAAATAAGGTGTTGGCAAGGCTGTGTTCCTTTCTGTCAGCTGGGAGACTGTTTCCTTGACTTTTCTAGCTGCTAGTGGCTGCTCACCTTCCTTGGCTCACGGCCCCTTCCTCTGTCTTCAAAGCGGCAACATTACATTGTTCTGACGATTCCTTATAGTTCCATCCTCCTCTGGCCACCCTAAGAAAGGACATCTGATTTTAAAGAGTACATATAAGATTAGATTGGGCCTACTGTGATAATTTAGTTTATTCCATTTCAAGGTCCTGAACCTGATCACATCTGCAAAGTTCCTTTTGCCGTTAAGGTAACATATTCACAGGTTTTACGAAGGAAATCATTTTGGTATTTCTGCCTACCACAGACAGAGTGTGGACAGTTCATTTATTATTATTAAGAAGTGACTTTCCAAATATCAAGACACATGGAGTCCTTTCTAGAGCGGTAAAATAACTTGAAGAGGACATTTATTTCTGAAGGGAGAGAGAATAGTATGCATTTTATAATATCTAAATTAAGAAAAGATAGAATACCAATTATAATTACAAAACTATTTTGCTGGTCAATATATTTTCTGAGTTTAATTTGAATGATAGCTAATAGTTATAGGGTCTCTACATGTTCTAGACATCATTTTAGGCAATGTTTCTCTTTCATGTATATATCTTATTTAATTCTTACAGCAACCTGTGGGGTATGTAAAATTATCCCCTTAGAGACAATGATAGAATAAACTCAAATAAGTGAAGCAATGTTCTCTAGGTCCCACAGAGAGGAGATGAAATAGCTAGAATATTTTTTAGCATTGAGGCTCATCTTCAAGTTCTAGTCCAACCCTATCATGGAAGGAATGCCTTTTTGAATTAACTAACCAAACTTTTGAGGTGTGACTTCAGCCTCTTGAATTATATTGTTCTCTCCAAAGGCCAACATGGAGACATGACTATACACAACCTCACCCTAGCACACTCTAGTCACTGTTGGGGGTTCAGAGAGGAAACATGGACCCAATTTCCAGACTGGGTGCTGTCATAAGGGCTGGCTCTGGGCTACAGCCCTGTCTCCCAGAAGCATGACCACCCAAGTCAGCATTCGGTTTACGTCTCACCCTTCCTCTATGAGCAGAAGGCAGAGTTGCATGTGACTACCTGGTTTTCTGCAAAAGCATATAAAATTTCACACTTATGATAAATGCCCAGGACTAGAGTTTCATAAAACCATTTAATGTATTAGAGTCTATTAACCAGACTGAAATCATGACCCTCGTTTAGCAGTTATAGACTGTGGCAGCACTTAATCCATACGGGTTGATTTTTATAACATTTATGATCTGAACCAGATCCCTTAATGCCTAAACTCATAACTATTGGCTTGAAATATGAGCATCTGGAAAGCACAACTGGCAGAGCACCACATGATGTTGTAGGAGAGAGCTCATGCTAGCAAATTTCCTAAAGAAAAGATCAATTTGGATGTAAAGGTACATAGAAAATGGGAAGCTCATTCCCTGTAAGAGACTCATGGTTACCTATCCAACATTGCTACCCCCTCTTCCTTCCTAACAGGCTCCAGATTTTATTCATATACCCACCGCCAGTCTCTGCACACCCTGTGTGACTCAGGAGAAGCTGGATTCACCTCCTTGGTCAGTGATTGGTTTAGGAACTGAGGTTTAAGCCATGAGTGCTGTATTTCTCCCAGCAACTGTTTTGTTCTAAGGATAAGCTCATGTATCTATGTTGACTCAATCAGAGCAAAGGCTAGAGCTAATATTCTATAACTAAGGAGAGATTCTTTTTCTCTTCTTCAGACATTAAATAAGAAAGCCTGTTTCCCTGTGCTAACGGAAGCCATAGTATGTCCATGCCAAAATCCACCTGAAAAAAAAAAGTGGTTGCACATGTTCTAGGAAAGTCTAAGATTTTTTTTATCCGATTTGCAAGCTAAATACTTAGTCTGTCACAGTTTCATGGATGCTGACAAAAGACACAAGATCCCTGGGTCAGAGACAATGGAATTTGTTACTCATGGCACTGCAAACAGCATGATTATTAGCATATTTGCATCTGGTCCCTGAGTCCAATTCCCACAAGGTGATGTGAAACAGACCAGGTGATATCTGCAAACGTACCAGGAATTTTCTGAACTTATATCTACGGAACCTACATCTTTTAATACTGGGCAGTTAGCATGCCTGCCCTACAGTCCAGACGGAGACAGATGGTCTCAAAAACATAGACCAGAACAAAGACAGTCAGTGTTGATTATAGCTCACTTTACCTCTTGACCTTCTGTTACATGAGATAACAAATATTCTTTTTGTTTAAAGTGGTTTGAAAAAATATCTGTTTTTTGACTCACAGCCAAACTATCATAACCAATAAAACAACCAATGGTCTGAATTCTATAGGAAACTTCAAGATTCTTAGCTTTTTAAAGAGAACTGATCTCAGCCACTCAGTAGGCCATTTCACTAAGTTGTGTTTATCTTAGAGAGGGAAAATTGGATTATTTGATATCTCAATCAGCAATAAGAAATTTAAAATCCATTGAAGGGAGACCATCTTGGAACTGGCTTATCATAGTAGGGACAAGAGAACTGCTTGCTCCACCCCTGGCTCCCACTGGAGAAGATCCTCAAATGTACATCTCCAGGCTCAGAGATAGCAAACGCAGACAGACAAAAGGAAGAAGCTAGTCATCTTACGACAGTACATTTGTGCCTCATGACTGTGCCATATTGCCTATAAAGCCTTATAAATGATTATTTTAAATAATCTGCCATTATTTTCTTAATACGTACTCAAAAATGATTGCATTTGTGATGTGTATGCATAAATATCTGTTAAAAGCTGTAATTTGTTAGACAAACAGTAAAAATATATTGTAATAATAAAATCTATTTTAGAATTTATACATTTTTCAGTAAAATTAGAGCCTCAGTAGTCAGAAAGGAATCTGGCCTCTCTTTCTGTTGGAGAGGGCTTCCTTGTAATGACAATGTAAAACATTC